>MU130761.1:45246-283486 GCA_015039435.1 Imleria badia | reverse complement strand
GTGACCAATCAAGCACCAAATAAGCACACAAAATAGATATCAATTCTCTGCCAGGGATTATAATGGATTATCGTTCCCTTAAAATTTACCTGATGTGCCAGTCAAACACTGCACATGCTGGAACTCCGTGTGGCAGAATTTGTTGATCTTTGTGAACGGGAACAGCGTAAGCACCATTACCCTCCATGTACTTTCATTTGATTCCATCTATCTCTCCAGTGATCATATTCCCTTTGGATGAGGGGGATGCCAGGGTGTCCTCTTGTCCTTCGCTCCTTATCACCACAGAACGTAGAAATGATTTAGATGATTGTGTAAGCATCATGGCACCCGAACCCTCCGAGCTCTAAAACTGGTTCTATTTCACTGGATTGCTCCGTAATTCATGCACAAATTTTTCTCGATTTCTTTTTGTGCTGTATGTACTTGACTTATCAAGTGAGCCATAAGGTTAACAGTTTGTTGAACAGCTGCTTTAGCTATCTCCTGCACCACCTACAGTGAGTCTACGAGCCCGCTGCTAATCCTAGTTATTCATGGCGCAATTATGTTGAATATGCTGACACCTAGAAGTCACGGTCCGGATCTTGTGAAAGCTCACTCTTTCTTGCCAAGCTTGCTGAGGAAGCTAAGCGTTGGGAAGGCAAGTTATCTCCCTGGTTAAATGCCCTCTCTGTATTTATTGTCGCGGCCCGGGTACACCTTGCTAGATGTGGTCTATTATATGAGGAACATTTCCATTTCGGACCGGGAGCTCACACCCGAGGAACGCAACCTCTTCTCGGTCGGATATAAAAATCTCATTGGTGCTTACCACGTATCGTGGCGACTCATATCAGCAGTTGAGCAGGAAGAGGGGTCCAAGGGCAGCATAGCTAATGTGCCAGTGGCCTTGGTCAAGCACTGCAGATTGAAGCTCGAAGGGAAGATTGCCAGCATTTGCGAGGATGTTCTTGATATCCTCCACAAGCACCTCATTCCCTCAGCTACGTCCGAGTCATGGGAATCCAATATTTTCTATGGCCAAATGCAAGTCCTTTCGCTGCCCTGAAAGGCATGTCTGACTATCAATGTTACAGGGTTGGCGACTACCATTGCTACTTGTCCGAGTTTGGGGTTGATAACAAACACAAGGAGAGCATTACAAAATCTTTGGAAGCTTACAATGAAGCCTCGAACGCCGCGAGTGCTAAGCTTCAAGCTACGCATCCCATCCGTCTCCATCTCGCTTTAACCTTCTCCATGTTCTACTATGAGGTTCTGGAGCGCCATAACGAGGCTGTACATTTGGCACAGCAGGCGTTGGATGATGCCCATGCTAGACTGGATGAGCTCCCGCGAAGGACTACAATGATTCAATGATTGCCCTGCAGTTGCTACGGGACAACCTTGTTCACTGGAGATCAGACGACAAAGAAAGTACGTTTCATATCGGTGATACGAGTGGGGTTGATCAGTTCACAGCAGGATGTAGAACTAAAGGACGGGCAAGGTGATGGCAACAACGTGAATACTATCAACAAGGACATCCCAAGGAAGACGATCGACGGAGACCTGAACATTCAGCTGGCTGGTGACCTGATTCTGCGGGGGCAATCGATGAAAAAGAGAAACCAAACTGTGCACAAGGATCAGCCTCTGAATGCTAATCAGGCCTGTTTCGTCGATCCGGAGAAGTTTCCAAGCAAGAAGAAGGTCGACTTGAACCGGGTGGGGGCAATGGGCCTTCGGCCTTCGCGAATCATTAAGGAGGGATTGCCGAGAAAGAGGAGGATAGCGAAGGAGATTGTAGTGGGTGTTCAGCCTTCTCGCACCCATAAGGAGAGGCTGCCGAGGAAGAGGGTCAAAGAGAGCATTGGCATCCACTCGGGTTGAGGTGATCGAGACTTTATCAAAATGTGTAATGTCCGAATCATGTATGGATACGACAATATATCATCATTCGCCTATCTTATCGCAATGTCACTGTCAGGATGTGTTCCCGTCGACGAACTTGAGAATCAGATCACAGCGGCAAAGACAACTGCCACTTCCAACCATTAAATGCGTCAAAGGTAGACTACAACACAGCACAATGGGTGGAATATGTACTAACACTGTAGTCTCTGAGTCCGAACAACATGGGTAAACATTCAGCCCTCGTATGTGACTGTCGCTGAGATTCTGAGGCACAAGTTAGACAATTCGTCAAACCAAAATCATGGAGACTCACCGTCGTTCACCTGTCTGTAAAGAGGATTGAATTTACAAACAGTAAATGGGATAGATCAACAACTTACATTCCTGATCCAGCATAGCTCAGCGTGAAGGTCTGTGCGCCCAAACGATACAATCACGTCATAATCTAGCTGGTAGTACACCTGCCCAGAAGCATCCTTCTTCATAACCAGATCCTTCACAGCCTCACTTAGATCAACGTGAATAGTACAAAATGTGGAGAAACATGCTGAATGTTCCCGTTCAGATCGATGACGGGAGGAAAAGAATGGAGACTTGCATTCATCTTCATCCACCCATTTCGGGTCGGATAAACTGCCTCGGTAGCTCAAGATGCGCACAGTCTGCGCACCGAAGTCTGCTGGATCACTTCCGATAAGCGAGAACGGTTCCCGAAATTCCATCTCCTCGCGAGCATGAGTACCCTTTAACGAGAACAACCCAATGTTAGCATCTCGCAGGTCACTCAATGGAAGAGGCTTACCATGCGAAGTTTCGACTCAAAGAACCCCGGAACGTAGCAATCGCCTGTCGGATCTAGTTCCCACTGATCCTTTCTGCTAATGTGTTCCTCGTCGTTTGCATCGACTGGAAGTGCACAGATCACACCGTATTGAACGCAGGACTGCACGTCGTGTGGCTGTGGGAGTTTGGCTATCTGAGAGGTATTTTCTTCATACACCTTCCTTGTCTCCTCTGATATGGAAGTGGAGGACCTCTCAAGCGCGTCGAGTTCAGAGGATGAAGTGGACAGTTTTCGCTGAAGCTGTTCAAGTTCCTGCGCTTTAGCAGCATCCGCACGTTTCCATTGCTCGATTTGGGCGTTTAGAGTAGCAATTGTACGATCTTTGTCTTCATCAGATGATATCCTGGCTTGGAGCTCAGTGGGCACAGAGATGAGCTGCGATTGAGCCTCTTGGAGGTCAACAGCGTCCTTCCCCGTGGTTTCCAAAGCTGATCCGAGATCCGAGATGACCTGGTTGGCTTCAATAGCCGCTCGTTCCCGAGCGTCGAGGGCAGACTGCAAATTGGCGTTGTCGCGCTGAAACCGAGTGACTTTAGTATTGTAGTTGGCCTTGTATGTTTAAGCACCTACCCGCGCGGTTTGCAAATCTGATACAATGACCTCTTTCTCAGCGCCGAGGGCAGACTGCAGATTAGAGTTGTCGCACTGAAAACGTGTGACTTTGGTATCGTAGCCGGCCTTATGCGTTTAAGCACATACCCGCGCGGTTTCCAAGACTGATTCGATGTTCGAGATAGTCCGATTTGCTTCGTTAACTGCCTCTATCCGAGCATCGAGGGTAGACTGCAAATCAGCGTTGTCGCTCCGAAGACGCTCGGCTTCCGCCTGTGCGGTTTCTGAAGCTGATAGCAACTCCGAGATTGTCCGATTTGCTTCAATAAGTTCCCGAGCTTCGAGCGAGAGTAGACTGCAGGTTAGCGTTGTCGTCCTGAAAACGAGTGACTCTGGTATTGTAGTCGGCCATGAGACTCTCCGTTTTCTCCAGAGCAGTTGCCAAGTCGGATTCGAGATTCCGCATTATCCCGTTGCTTCTGGCCGCCTCCGCTTCGTGGCTGGCAATCTGGGCAGTATGCTGTGCTCTGAACGCATCAAAATCGGTATTGGAACGGGAAATTTCTTCGTTCTATCAGAGGATAAACGTGTGTTTGACTGAGAGACAGATGTAGAAGAAGTAGACGATCATTTACTTTCTAAACAGGTTGCGACAAGAACGACTCGTGAGCGGTTATGGGACTGCAGTGGAATCATGGAGATGAGTTAAGAGATCACTCACTCCCTAGACGAGATGAAACAAGCATAAATTGGTGGTGAGCCAGCCGTACCAGCAGCACAGAGTCCATGATTACGCATTTCCTAGATGGGAAGCAAAATAAAGACTGTGAGAAAGTTTCGAAAGCACAAAATCGACAATGACGCACAAGCTACATGGGGCACGACAATGGGCAAAAGAATCTATTACATGGCTATCAAGCGACAGAGTCGACAATCACTGACCTCCTAGATAGGAAGTGGAAAGTAAAATACAGTCTGTCAGAGGGATGTGAAAGCACGGAGTCGACAATCACTCACCTTCTACACAGGATGCGACAAACACGATACGGTGTATGAGACATTTCTAGAAGCACGGGCAAGGTTGGACAATCACTCACGAGCTAGACAAGATACAACAAGAGCAATATGGTCTGACGCAGAGCTAGAGAATGGCGACTATGATAACTCACGAACTGAATGCCGCAAAATAGTAGATGAAATAGGTATGAAATTAGGGGGTCACCGTCAACAATCACTCACATCCTTGATAAGATGGGATGAACAGCATAGTCTGAGACGAGTGGGAAAGCACAAATTCTATGACTACTCACTTGCTGAACAGGATATACCGCGTAGACAATGCGGTCGATAAGAGAGCCGTGAAACCACCACATTGACGAACACTTACAACCTAGGTGCCCCTCACGTGACTTGAAGGATGAGGACCGCATGGGTTATGAATCGAAGCGAAGAGAAGGTTTTCCATGGACCACCAACGCTGTGATCAGTGCTGTCTCATTCCAGAATTTACCGAAGAGTGCACAGAGGAATGTCTCGTCCTGGCCTGCGATGACCCAGATCATGACTCACAGACTTGCCTCGTCACCAACGGCGCATCGGCGTGCGATGGCTCCTGCATCACCGCCGCAGCCTGCAGCGACTGCACCGGTCTGGACGAAATCGTGAGCCCCTCCCTCCCAACCCCACCCACCCTTGCCTCACCTCCCGCCAGCTCCAGTGTTGCACCGACTACCACTCCTACCAGTCGCATGACTGGGATGCTACCCTTTCCGACTTGCTTTGTGGTTGTGCACAGGATCTCCATTCCATGTATCCCCCCGGCTCCGTCTCTCACCAAATCCAAGCTCTCATCTCCGACTCTTCTATTTCTTCAGCATCCTCCTCTCCCTCTCTTCCCCCATTCTCACCACAGCTCCATGCTCCCTCCCTATTTGCCCCCCAGTCCACTCCTACCCCGTCTTTCCCCTGCATGTGGGCAAACTGTGGTTCCGTATTCAACGGCCTGTCGGATCTCGCAGGCCATGTCAATCTCCAACATCTTTCCGCCGTAGACTCTCAAAACCACGCTCTACCCGTTCAATCGCAACATGATCCTTCCCTTTCCTGCCACTGGGGTGACTGTGCAATGTTCCCCTCCTCGTCGTCCATCCCAACCTCCTCATCCGCTTGCTCAGACGACGACGTTCTCAATACCCTTGCTGCACACCTCATGCAAGATCACCTCGGTCTCCATTTCCCCTTTCCTCCTTTGGCCACCCTCGAGTCCCCTCCGCCAGACACCCCCGACCCCGTTCATCAGCCGCCCGTCTCTCCCAGTCCACCCTCTCACGATTGCTCGGGCACTCACACCTGCAAATGGAAAGAGTGCACCGAAACGTTTTCCTCCTGTGATGACCTCACCACCCACATCGCCTCCGTCCATATCGGAGGCGGAAAAGCCCATTACGAGTGTTTCTGGGAGGGCTGTAATAGGCACGGTGAAACCGGGTTTTCAAGCAAGCAAAAGATATCAAGACATATCCAGGTTCGTGTCTCACCCCATTCCATGCTATCTCGCTCATGACTCGTTCTAGTCACACACTGGCCACCGCCCTTTTCAATGCCAGGTATGCAACCAGAGTTTCTCAGAAGCAGCAACTCTCCAACAGCACATGCGCCGTCACACACAAGAGAGTGAGTCACCCTTCCAGTTGACCCCAGATGTCGTGCCGACCGTCCGCAGAGCCATATGTTTGTGATTTTCCCGGGTGTGGAAAAGCCTTTGCTATTACAGGTGCATTGACGATCCACAAGCGCATTCACAACGGGTCACGTCCATTCAAGTGTAAATTCTGCGACAAGTAAGCATCCCGTCAACCACTGGGTTTTCTCCCCTGACAAACCATCCCCAGAGCCTTCTCAGAATCTTCCAATCTGTCCAAACATGTAAGTCGATATACCTGCCGAGGCCTCCACCCCACTCACTCGGTTACAAGCTTCGGACCCATACCGGTGCACGTCCATATGTATGTACGGAAGAAGGGTGCAAAAAGGCATTTGCTAGACCAGACCAGTTGGCTAGACACATGAACGTCCATCGACGAAAAAAAGAACCCAAGGGGTAAAATGGCTTCACACAACTATGTCAGAGTATATGGACTCGTGTATCTATCACATTTCCGGCCAAGCGGACACTGTAGATGTATACAACAACACGGATGAGGTATGGAAAGGCGACTAGGGGAAAACAAGAAACATTCATAAATGATGAATAGAGATAATTTTACGACTGTCCAGTTTTATTGATCTCGGCTTGACCATCACCTTCAAAGACCTCTGGTTGTAGCTCGGGAGCCTTTCCCAATGGGGTGGCTTCTGCAGAGGGGAGTGTTGGTGGTACCACGAGCGCAGGCGCAAGCCCATGGGTTCTCTTCGTGGGTATGACACGGCCTGTAACGCACAAAACATGAGCACCATGGTAACGCGACGCAACGGAAAAAACATGCCCAGTTTCTTGAGATGATCATACCCCTTCAATCTCGCCTTGTCGAACTCGGGGTTGACAGAGGAGCCTTCCTCGAGTACCACATAGTCTATGCGCTTCGCGACGAGGAACGCGTCGGTGAGCGTCCACACCGCATCAGGGACGATCTCGTCGACCCAGCGACAATGCCGCAGGAGCTCGCAGCGCTCCACGTGAGGGAACCTGAGCTGGGTCCCATGTTGCTGACACGACTCGTCTGGAAAGACCCCCACCATGAAGTACACCGAGGGGAAGGCGAGCTTGGCTTGACGCAGCTGCAGCATGTGCCTGCCGTCGCGATCATGGGACGTGTCAGCGGACGTACTAGCAACGTGAAGCGTGGTGCAACGTACCCCGCTGTCAACACGTCAAAGACGCCGTCGAGATAGACACGGACGATTCGGTGGTCGTGTGGATAGCTACTGCCGTTCCGCGCGTTGGCAACGTCGATCACGCCGCGGACCCAGGTCTGGATGTCGGTGGAGGAGAGCGACGCGGTGCTGAGGGCTTTGCAGGCGGCATCTGTGGGCGGAATTTCGCGCACGGTCTGTGCAGCGATGTGGCTAAAGTCTGCGATGCTGGACTCGAGGGAGCGCTGGCCTGGATTGGAGATGACATCGTAGTCCTCGTCGCTGAGGACGGAAGAGGTGTCCATTGTGCGGTGTGAGATATGTACACGCTAGACTAACGCTGGTATCACGCCAGGCAGGAATGCGGGCCCTCCCTTGTTCGCCTCGTACCACGGCACGTCGTGCGCGATCAACACTTGCACCCGCTCAACACCCAGCAGCGCCCTCACCCGCCTCACGTTCTCCTCTGCTGCGTCCTTGTCCGCATGCATGATACACCGCGTACGCCCCGTCTCCTCGTCCACCACACACGCAAATGCCTTTTCGCCCGTCACGATCCGCCAGTCGTGCGCAGAATCTCCGCCGAGGAGGATCCAAGACCCATTCGCGGACGTGCGTGCGAGCACGTTGATATGGCCAGCAACGTGACCTGCGTTCATCTCAGTCTCGTCATATCCCTTGTTTACGCGCACCCACCTGGCGCGTCTACGATGTACAGACTCCCGTCCCCGAAAAAGTCAAACGCGTGTGGGTACGGGCCAATCGACGTGTTCAGATCGGATTTGGATAGGAACCGCGCACGTGCGACAGGGATGGCCGTCGACGAGAAGACCGCGTCTGGATTCTCGGGGTATCCATTCGCCAGCTGCTCCCGACACCCTTCCCCCACGATAAACGTCGCCTTTGTAAACGGGCTGTGATCGCCAATGCTACACCGCCCGACGGATCACTCAGACGCTGTGTTTTCCCTGACGGAAGCCTGTCACTTACTGGTCCCAGTGGAGGTGGCTGACGATGACGGCGTCTACCTCGTCGGGCGCAACACCGCCTTTCTCGAGCGACTCTGCGACGGTTTGTGTCACCGTGGGTGAGAAACCCAGGCTTTGGATGCGTTTCTGCGTGGCCGGTGGGTACCCCTCGAAATCACGACGCGTGCCGAGGTCAAAGACGATCTGGAAACCCGTCTTGGAGTGGCGCAGCGAGAAGGCAAGGGAGGGACACGACACGATTTCCGGTTCAGTGTCTGCGACCAGCTTGTCGATCGGAAGGTTTATGTTTCCAGCTTCGAGTGCAGAGACGTCAATGTACGCTTGGTCCGGAGTCGGTGGAGGGAGCGTTGCTGTCGCTATCTCGTTCGACATGGTGGTGCAAGCGTACGTTTGCGATTGCACAGCTCTGAATCACGAGCGTCATTGACAAGTCACCGGACGCGATCGCAGTCGTTTCTGATACAATAATACAATCGGATACTTTATGCCGTGGGACCGCTCAAGCGAGTGGTGGGATCGTCCCCGGAAAGAATGCATCTCCGTCCTTGTTCGCATTGTACTAGTTAACGTCATGCGCAATTAGCACTTGCACTCTGGGTATCTCCAACAGCTTTCCAATTATTCTGATGGATTCCTCTGCCACCTCTTTGTTCACATGCATACACCGGACCGCCCCCGCGTTGACAGAGTATGCGACCTGCCCTTTTCCCGTCAAAAGACAGACATGATGCGCGGCGTCCCCACCGAGATGGATCCATGCACCATCTGGAGACGTGCGCGCAAGCACATTGACGTGTCCAGGCAGATGCCCTATATTCCGCTCGAGGTCATCGCCCCGGGTTAAACACGCTCAACCTCCCACGCACCAGGTGTGTCAATGACATACATGCTCCCATCCCCGAAATAGTCGAGGGCATGAGGGAACGGTCCGACCGACACGTCGAAATCCGATCGCGACAAGAACCGAGTGCGGCCTGCCGGAAGGGCGTCCGTTGCAAACGGGGACTCTGGGTTGGTGGGATACCCCGTATCGAAGAGCCGTTTACACTCCTCCCCAACGACGAACGTGGCATTTGTGAACGGGCTCGCGTCTCCCATACTGGACGGACCGAGACGTGAGCACGGATGACTCGGGCCCCTATGTGCGGTGGAACGTACTGGTCCCAGTGCAAGTGGCTTATGATCACCGCGTCAATCTGATCCGGGGATGTACCGCCCTTGATTAACGACGCGTCGACGGTCTGACCTGGCAAGGCACGCATGCCTGGTCTGTCGTCGTCCCTATCCTTGATCGACTCCAGGACTGCCGGGGGGTAGGCCCCAACGTCCCGTCGAATACCGAGATCGAATACAACGCGTTTGCCGAGTTTGGAGTGCTGCAAGATGAAGGAGAGGGAGGGGCAGGTCATGGCTTCGTATGGCCCAGCGCCAGCGAGGACTAGGTCCAACGGCAGGACCAAATGGCCAGCTTCAAGGGCAGAGACGTTCATATACGTCTGACCAGCTAGTGGGGGGTAAACTGTATTGTTGGGACATTGCCAACGAGAAACGGGGTCATGGTTCGTTCGTCTGGCGGCCCCCTGAGTGGGGGGCTCTATAAATCTTGCAAGAGCAGACACAAATACCGAGGTAATCGCCGATCTGTTGCACGTCGGGTGTTCGCCGCTGAACAACCGTAGTAATTGGGAGTACAATCTTGATGAACTTTTTCCCCGTGACCGTTTCCGGGGACACGAAGTCAGCCCATGGCTGGATCCAGAAGAACCATGCCAGAGAGGAGTTCTATCCGCACTTTCCGTGGACGAAAGGGAAGGGATATACAAGGCGGAAATTATAGTTACAATGACTGGCAGGATTCCCTTCTCTGCAGTGGACATTGTCATCCGCTTACCGTGGTCCAGGTCCCCGTTAGCAGCTCAAGGGATTCACAATATGACGAGGCGGTTAGGCAGGCCTTCAAGTACCGGCAGCTACACAGTATCTGTGAAAACACGAATGATCAAGGCAAAGTACCGGTGGGTTTACCGTCGCATGTGCACGAAACATGGATGAGTAACAGAGTAAAAGTTGTCAGGACCCAAGTTGGAAGTAAATACTTACGATGAAATCACATTAGCATGTAAGTACTGCACAACCAATGGACGCGGACTCGGAGGGGTTCCGCACATTGACTGATCTGCGCAAGCGAGGGTCACCGTGTGAAAGTAGCAGTTATAATAACCAAGTACCATGTCCTTATCTCCCCGTACAGGTATAGTCTCAGTGCCGCAACCGAGCAACCGACCTCGGGTCCGCCTTTAATATGCAGCTTATATTTACACCGCAATCATCAGCTGGGTCGCCCGTTTATCATAACACTACGACTTTAAATTCGCAAGCCAAAGTTCAAGGAAACGCAAAATGACTTCCGAGTCAGAGGTGGACCACTGCAGAATCTTAATGTACGATGGTATGGACGTGGATACGATCGTCAAGGTCCTGCAGTACACTGCTTTCAGCCCGTGGTCTTTGTTTGCCCACACAATCCGCACATTGACCCGCCTTCAGGCCCTTTTTTCACGGTCTTTATTTCCGTATTCTGCTTTTTCCATGCCCGAGGGGAATTGGCCCCTGCTGTGATCAATTCCACATGTTACTGTGCTGCAGTGTGCGCGTTCTGTGAGTGAGCAGTATAGTGATATTCATCCCACTGACTTGCAATAGGGCTACTAAAACGGCTCTCGACCTCGTATAGAAATCAACGAAGTCTCTTCTCTGCACCCGAACCTCTGGATTGGAGTGAATAGATTGTGCTCATTACTGGCGGTACGTTTGGTCAACCAATGGATCTCCTGGAATTCAGTATTTATCAACAGGATCATCTGGAATCGGAGAATTACTAGCGAATACGCTTGCGGTGCGCAATGTAACTGTTGTTGTTCTCGACATAAAGCCCATCCAAACGGAAAACTGTGTGTTCTTGCCTTGATGTTGCGAGTCGGACACTCATCATCTTCTCCAGATAATGTCACGTATTACAAATGTGATGTTTCTAAGTGGGAAGAAGTCGAAGCGGTCTCTAAGAGGGTCATCGAAGAGGTCTGTTCATTACTTCAAGATATGGCCCCCCAAAAAACTCACAAGTATACTCTAGGTTGGTCACCCGACTATACTTGTCAACAACGCTGGCGTGGTCCAAGGAAAACGGATCCTTGACCTCGATCCTCAGGACCTATATCAGTGCGAAACTTAGCCCGCAGAGCCACATTCCGTTGACTCAACAAACATGCAGGACTTTCGGTGTGAATACCTTTGCTCACTTTTGGACTTTAAAAACCTTCTTGCCCAAAATGATTGAAAGGAACAGTGGTCATATCGTACGAACCAATTTTCCCGACAACTGCGATTGTCACTCTTACTTTCTTAGGTTACCCTGGCATCTGCCTTGGGTTTTGTGGGTTTCGCTCGTGTGTGTAAGTTCGTTCGCCGACTCGAGGAATTGGTGTTACTGACTCTTACTAGCCGATTACTGTGCTTCCAAGGCCGCTGTGCTAACTATGCACGAATCGCTCCGCCATGAGTTGGCTAGCTATCATTCTCCGGGGATTCGTACGACCCTCGTTTGTCCGGGTTGGGTTCGGACACCCCTTATGTCCACAGCGACATTCTCAAATAATGTCTTTATCCGGTTCTTCGTGCCCATTCTGGCGCCGGTGACAGTTGTGAAGGCAATCATCGCTGCCCTGGATACACAGGAATCTCGGTCGATACATTTACCACTTTACTCAGCTTTGTTCATGAAGTTACTTCCAAGTGTCATTGATGACTTTGTACGGAAGGTGAGCATTAGTGGGATCGTCGTTCGACCATCTGACACACTGGCTGTATAGCTCTCGTGTGTCGACTTCATCATGAAAGACTTTACCAAGGTGACCGGTATCAGAGAGGATGAAGTGTCTGCGTCACAAAGCAAGAAAGTGGTTTGACTTGGGTCCACCTTTAGCATCGGTACTTGTGGCTCGACCAATTGGTGCACCTGGCCAACGGGCCCAATAATAATACAACGGCTCATTTGAACTGCGCGAAGACTGTTGCGACAAACATATCGACTTCGTGCCAAGATACCAAATACAAAACGAATCTCCGTCATTCCAGCACAAATCAGTCCATATCACCACCCTGTTCCCCTCCACCTACCTTCCCATCTATGCCCTGAGAGTCCTGCCCGCCCCATGCATGCCCGCGAGTATTTGGGACGACGAGAGTCGAGCTGGGTGATGGACATGTCATTCTTGGAGCCGATCCGGTTCGCAAGTGTCGTGGCGCTCGCCCTTCGGCGGCAGTACCTCGTCCCGATGTATTCCGGGTACTGCTCCAGACAACACGACCACGACCATCCGTCATAAAAGGTGGGTCTACGTCATGTTCCAATTGAGGACGGCTAAGTGACATGTCCGCGTGAAGATTCGCAGTAGACTGCAGAGCTGTTGTTTGTTGTTCTGGTGACGATTGGGGGACAGGTGTACTTGCGAGAACGGGGGAACCAGACGGTGCGATTGAGCTGTTGGGACCATTATCGGATGCATTCTGAGCAGGTTCCTCCTCTTCCTCCTCTTCATCGTCATCCGAGATATCAATGATAAACGTCTGCCGACTGTGAGTACTCATTACCGTGCTGAACCGCGACGAAAGACGTGCAGGCTGGGGCTGAGAAGCGGCCCGCGCTTCTGGCAAAAGTGGCGGTGTCTGCATCGGTAGCGGCACATGTTCCAGGTGTGATTCCGCTGGCGTAGACTGTTGACTATCCCCCTCCACACCGGAAAGGGGAATTGCCGCTTCATCGTGCATAACCAAATTGTCCTCCTACGATCGAGATACGTTGTTATGCGTGGCATGGTAACAAGTGGGGAAAAGTTAGAGTTACATCTACAAGGCGCTTCGTAACAAAGTGGGGGATGGAGGGATAGTGTACGTACCAATAGCTCAAGAGGGTCAATAGAACTACCCATGGTCTCCTCATCCTCACCTGAACCGTAACCCCCGAGTTCGTTAGTCGTTTGAAACCCTGCCATCAGTGCTGGAAGGCTGGCTCGTATGACATCAAGCGTAGCATGAAGGTTGGTAATCGGATTCTCGAAAATATGTTGCAAGAACTCAATGGGATCATCGTAATCAAAGCGGGCAGGAGGGAAGCTTGTGCCTCTGAGGCGATGTCTCCGGTACACCTGCGGGGGTGGCATCAATCATCTTTGATGTAAGCGATTATAACACGGGCCTACATTCATGGAGTGTTTTGCGCCATGGCGGAACACATGCGGAGTACCATCAGGATTGGTGTGTTGGTAGAAACAATCAACTCCGAAAGGACAACACGGCTTCCCAGTACGCGATGTCTCATCAAAGTACCTAGAAAATCAAGGTTGGATGACAGCAGCGAGAGGAGAGACATTGACTTACTTGCAAGGTATCTTCGCCATGCTGGCTTTATATTTATCAATCGTTTCGTTTTTGCGAGCGCTACCATTCGGAAAGAAATGGGCAGATGGTATGACGAAACGCGATGATGTGCGACAGAGGGGACAACACTTGATCGTGCCCGACGAGACCACATCGGGTGATTTTCCTGCAGGAGCACGCCACTGGCGGATACACTGGGTAGGAAATGAGTATCATTAACTGGTAAACAATGTGATATCAGTTGACCTCGAGACAGAATACATGACTGCAGTCCGCTGTGCATAATTCAGTACTGGTCAACTAGTAGCCACGCTTGAGTGTGACGTACTGAGTAAGCCATACGTAGTTGGTTTCTCGAGGCAGATACAACATGTTTCCGCATTGAATTGGATCCTTTCGTCGTCTGGAGCTACCTTTGGAAGGGCATGCCGGAACCAACACTGATCTCCGCGAGTACAATGACCTGGTATGGCGTTGTGAAATACGGTGGATAGCATAGGCAATCGACATACCCTTGGCATAGTACTTGCACACCTTTGCCTTGTCATACGGGGTGAGCGTCTCATCGGCTCCATGGAGAAACTTGCAGTTGTCTCCGGCAAAGCAGCCCCTGGGAGTGGTGTAGTAGCGACAGATGCCCCGCGACTTGGATGTCACAGGACGATCCATACAGGCATCGACAATGTGGACGACGTCGCAGATGAAGTTCAAGCACACTTTCCCACGACTCCAGCCATGTCGCTCTCGTCGACGTCCACGATCCAAGGCCAGCTCAACGTCGCGCTGGGCCCAAAGGCAGCGGGCTACTTCAATGCCCTCAGCCAGTTCGTGTCTGCCCGGACATCGAGGCAGGAATTCGAGGATTCCGTTCGCCAAGCCCTGGATGCACCCAACCTCGGTATGTCTGTCCATCGCGTCCCTATCGGCGTGTAGCTGACCCTCGTCGCAGTTCAACTGCACAATTCCTTGATCATCTCTCTCTTTGATTTCACAGTTCATCGACGACCCCCAACGCCACCTCCAGATGTTCCAAAGCAACCCCCTCGCAAGCGGCGTAGAATTCTCCCATACCAAGGGCCCGACGATATGGATGGCACACTGCGATCGAATAGACTCAAGCGGTGGACTGTCTCCTTGGGCAGACGCGAACGAGACAGGGTACGCAACCTTCCCTCGCAGTCGAATGCTCTAGAACGTCCGCGGCCACGCAAAGAGGTGGACGAGATTGCACGAGACAGGGGCGTAGTTCTTCTTCCAGAGCGCGGTGGTGAGTTTAGTGCCACCTCTTCCTTTCACTTCATAATCAACCCTGCATTATAGAACCCCCAGGCAGCCGTCTACCACTTCATCTCGCTTCTATATCCAGGGCTCCAACTTTGCAGCATATATCCGACAGGATCAATCTCATATCTGCTCAGCACAATCTAGGTGCGCCATCTCGCACTGTGGCATCACTAATGATGCTTGCCTTTGAGGTAGGCTCTCTCTCCATTTATCCTAACGATACTAAACCCACGACAGGCAAAGCTAAAACAGCTCATCACGCACGCCCTCTCTCTCACCTCTACCTCCCATGCAATAGCATCCATCAATCCTTCTGCCCCGCACTCAAATAATCGCGTTCTCACCGCATCCTCTTTTGATTCCCTCTTCACGCTCTCCCCTGCTGTGCTTCCAAACCAATCCGCAGCAGCCATGAGGCTAGCAATAGGCGAAAACGAGATAATGGATGATGAAGATGTTGTCCTTCTCAAAGACCGAGAGGTTCGAGACCAACGATGGCAGATTCTTGCCCTCTTGGGCGAACGAAGTACAGTGAAAGAGGCTCTCAGGCAGTTGCGGTGACGATATGTACATTCCCCGATGACGAAGATTATGAACCCAAGGATAATTGTACTACCCCTCGGAGGCGGCGGCTACTCTTCGAAGCACATATGTAGGCGCTAACCAGTCTGTTGGTAGGGTTTAATGCATGCAAATCAGATAATCCGCTAGTGTTGCAGAGATGTCAGCCCTTTTGCGGATGAAGCAATGGATGGTGTAGGTCTACATCGAACTGCATACTAGTGTGATGGCCTTCCTCACCGGCTGACCCATGTCCGCAAGGCTTCAATGATAAAGCCAGTTCAGACTCGAAAGATCTCCGTGCTGCTCGTCATACAACTCAAGACGACATTTCCACATCATCCTCCTGTTTCCTCTTTCTATTCTTTGCCCGTTGCATGTCAAGGTCCTCGAACTTGGATTCCCATTCCTCTCTTAGACTTGCATGTTTCTTCAATCGACTTTCTTCTTTTTCATCTCGCTCTTGATCCATGGCCTCTCCATTTCCCCACAAGCGATTTGCCCAGTCGTCGAGATCCTTGTATGTGTCAGCATCCCGGATCTCACGGCCAGTGGACTCGTACGCGATTGTCTGTAGTTCCCGTAGGGTGAGACATTCCATGAAGGAACGCTCTGAGGACCGAAAGATCTTTGTGATTCGGGGGAAACGTAATTCATAGTACTTCTTAAATCAGTCAGGAATTCAAGTTGTTGGAAAACGTAGACCGACCTTGCTGCTCGGACTTTTCGTGAACCCAGCACCGCATAGTTCGACTAGGATTGGGGTTCGGAGAAGGACTGTTGGCTCAGGAAGTGTCTGAAGTATCGAGTACGAATATGAAAGTTCGTCACGAGATGCCTGTCATTGAACGTCTTGAATCGTTCGAGGTCTGAACACTAGGGTTCTTACCGATGGCTCAACTGCGTCTGCCCGTAGCCAAAAATTGAACTCTTCTAGCTGTTCCCGGGACATGCCGTACGAAGCAGTGAAATAAACAACAAAATGGGGTTTCACTGCGGGCTACAAAGAGTACTTCATCCATGGATTACACGAGCATCAGCCAAAAGAACTTACATTAGCTGTGCATTGAGAAGAATTGCCAAATGCACCAATGTAAAACCTTGTTAGGGTCGAGGTGGGCACTGAGGCACTTTGAGATGCATCCACCCCAGTCAAACCAGAATACCTACCTCGGAGCTCCCTTGCGCGATCTTTCTCCCATGTACCAGCAATTACGACAAGATCAATAGTGTCCCCGTATCCGGGAACATAGTCCTTCTTCAACTATTTCCATCAAATACAAGGGTCAGAAGTGCGATTGTTCGGACATGGTTATGTACCTTGACCCAAGGCAACCTCCAGTCTCCATACGTGCTTTCCCCCGATTTGAGAACCAAGCCCTCCTGGCTTTCCGCGATGCGCCGTGCCCATATTTCTCGAAGATTCTTGGCAGCATTCTCCATGCATACCTCTGGGCCACTACATACCACAGAGCGCTCAGAGATCATGGCCTGGCCCGGTATTTCCTGGATGAGGCTTTCTAGCATGGAACGCCGTATTGAGTATGGCACGCTCAGAAGTGAGGCACCACCAAGGAGAAGGACGTCGAAAAACACGAGAGCAAGACGAAGCGATTCCGAGGAGGACGAATGGAGCGAAGGACACGAGTCCCTATTGATGTATGAAAGTTCCATCCTTGTAGAAACGAACCAGGTACTCACAGGGGCTGCGAATCATTTTGTTCTCCTTTGGATAAGTTCATAGTTGCTCGAGCCCCTTGGGCCGTGCGCGTAATGAGGCCTCGTATCCGCCAGAACTCTAGCACAAATACGTTTCATTTAAAACCTCCGGATCGAACATTCGCACTGACCATCGATGGCGTTCCTCTCATCTGAGAATGCGACCATCTCAGCATCCAAAATGACGTCTTGCTTTCCTGTTCCTACCAACGCCGATTTGATGATTCTAGTGGCGACGTTTAATCCGACGTTACAGCGTCGAGACCATAACACCTACGAGTGCACGGCAATGCGATCCAACGTCGAGTCCCGTTTGCTCTTGCTGAATATCGCGATCTCTACTTCTCCATCCTCGCAAAACCGAACATGGATCTGTGCACGCTCGCCGTCATACTTCGTCTCGGCCCAGACCTGACCGTCGGTGTCTAAAAGTTCGAGAGCATGCAGGGGGCTCCGACCTTTTGCTGACTTGGGGACCTCCACCGGCACGCCCCAGCGCGGGTGAGCGGGCACGAGTGTACCGCCGGCTTCGAAACCCATGGCAGCCTCGTCTAGCTTTGCACGTACTCTGTACATCTTGATCATAGATCCAGATGGGTCCCATTCCTTCATGAACTGCTCTCTTGTCAGCACTTGCTTGCTGCGTGTGTTGTAATCGAGCAAGACGCGGCTGGTCATGGCTGAGGGGGGTGCATAAAGCAGAGGGCGTAGATCTTTGAGAATGATCTGAGTGAGATAGGCAGCATCGGTAGCTGGGAGGGAATCATAGAGAGAGCGTAATATCGAAGATTTCGAACGCTTAGTGTTATCCGTGGATGCGTTTCCATCGTGAAAGGACTTGTCAGAGAAAATGGAGGTAGACGCCAGTTCGTCCAGGAGTGCGTCAACCTCCTGAAGGCTCTTGGGTCCGATGGCGTTCTGAATCAATGCGTTAATATGGCCTCAACCCACAGACCACTCCTTGGAAAGCACCTCTGTTCCAGGTACGGCATATTTGAGGAGCTCCTCGCCAAGGCAGCCGGAAGCGGTCTCCTGATTCCAGACTTTCAAATGTTTCGCACCTCCGGTAAATACTGTGGACGAGTCCAAGCACTGGCCGAGATATTGTGCGAGGAGTGTTTCCTGTAGACCAAATTTCCTTTGGGCATCGTCTTCTGGGAAAAGGAATCGCAACACTGAGGCAGTCGTGCCACGTGGAAGAGGAGAATAGCTTCGCCTCAAAGCTTCAATCCATCTATTGACGACAGTACGGGGGGAACGGCAGTTGGAAGGCGTGCTAGACTTTTGGGCTCGAGACGACGTCGTTCTGGCTGGGATGCTAGCTATTTCTCGCAGCAGAGAGACGAAGCTAGATCCTTCTTCTAGCAAGCTCGCACAGATGTTAACACCGAGTCCACTTACAACGAGAACGGTATCTGCTTGACTTGGACCTGGACTTCCATGTGAGACGGGAGCGAGCGCAGTGCATTAACTTGCTGAGCTGGAAGTCAACCGTAAGCTCAAGCAAGAGTTTACATACATGGGCCGTCTATGCGGCCTGCATGTCGATACATAGTAGTAAATGATTTGCCAAGTTGTGAGAAGCGCCCATGAGTCATTGATGCAGTGCAAGTCCAGACCTCGCCAACTGTATGTAACGTTTTCTGATCTCCAGCCAGCGAAATACAGACCATCGTTACATTTCTCACCACTTGTTCGTCCAGAACGCCCTTCGCTATCAAGCCAGTCGGGTATATATACACAATCATGAGGTACGAAAAAAAGGGTATAGATATAAGACACATTTCATGTTACTGATAGTCATGATAGACATCGGAGGGGGGCAAGAATGGAAGAACAAGTGCGATACCGTTAACTTTGTTTTGCAGTCTTGGGCGAAGAAATCGGTGAAGAAATCGCATCCGTTGGCGGACGTGGTGATACCGGGAGGCCCAATACCCGACTGTGTCGGTTGCCTCTCTTAGTGACGGCGATGTTTAATCCGCGGCTGGCAGCGACATGGGCCGCATGCGACTGTGATTGCATAGTGGGGAACTCAGCTCGAGCAGGTGTGAGCAACTCCGAATGTTGAGATGGATTGCTCGAGCGTGTTTGACTGGATTCCACTGCTGCATCATTTTCTGTTGTCTCGTTGCCGCTGTCATACTGGGTTGAAATGTCACTGTCTTCGGAAGGAGTCTCTTCCGTGGATGCTAAGAAAGTAACGAATGTCAGTGGTAGGTATTCCATACAGAAGAGGCGGCGACGAACCATGCAATGTTCTCCCCGCCAAACCGAGAAGCTGATCCGCCGCTGCGTCTGAATATTGTCGACTATTTCGCCGACTGAGTTCGCCGTCATTGTCTGTGTCATCCTCGGTGGCATCGTTGACTGCATCAACGTTGAACACTCGATTGAATTCTCCAAGCATCAAGCTGAAGACACCAGCAGGTATACCAAGCGTAGGACTGAAGACAATGCCGACATTTCGCATCGTCATTTTGTTGACAGCCGAGTTTTGTACAATGAGGATCAAATGGGCGGTTAAGGCGCGAAGTAAGCTGTAGTTGGCGATCGGCAATGATGCGATGAGATGCGATAGTTCGTGGATGCGCTCTTGCGGCTCAACGAAGTCTGCAAGCGGTGTCAACTACTATCCGATCGGAGAAGACAACGAAAGACACGAACCCATTACAGAGAGGAATCTCATGTGTAACTCCCGCGTTAAAATGCTAGCAGGTAGTTCTCGGAGGAATCCTTTCAACAGGCCAGCGATGGCGTGGGGGTCCCAGTATTCATCGGATGCCAAAAGGTCTACGTCGCCCTCTTTACAAATCATCAGCGCACTATAGTGGCAAGGTGGGAGGTCCAACATACCAGCGTTGAATCTATCTTTCAGACCCTTGATCACAGCAGAGCTCCCACTGAGGCGATAAATACCCTCCTCTTGGTCGGCCTCTTTTGCTTCAAGATACTGTATACATCGGAAGACAACTGCTGGTAGACGAGCGATCTCGGCGACATCGAGGGACTCGTCCAACGGTACTCCAAACACGGCTCGAGGAGCAAACGTCGGGAGTCTGTCGGCGGGTTTCCCGAAGTTCCAAAATGACCTTGACTTGGCCTTTTCTCGTCTGTCACTCGACGAAGTCCCCTCCGATGGTGCATCCTTGCTACCGAATTTGTAGCCTGCGGGGATGGGGACACCATTTAGTGGTCCCGAAATCTTTACCTTCCCGTTCGGGTCGCCTCGCGAAGGAGGGAGGCTAACGTCGGGTGAAGATGCGCGGTCACCGAATGTCGCTGCTATAGGCGAACCGGACACTGCAGCCAAGCCAGGATGGTATGACTTTCGGTCTCGTCGAACCTCCCGAGACCGACCAGATTCAAGTGCACCTTGATCTTGCTTGGGATACGCCGCTCGTCGGTCCATGTCTGTATAATGACCCAGCTCCGAGCTCGATCTAAACGACACCAAGCCCTGACCGGCAACTTCAAGTGGAGAGGATGTAGGTAAGGAACTTGACAACGCAGGTTCCGTGCGGTTGACAAGCCTCTTCGCGTACTCTTCGTGAGCGGACTGGTCCCGGTCTGTGTTAACAGTGTGAACGGATTTAGTTGGGCTGGAGGAATAGGACTCGTCGATCGAGGCAGAACCTGGGAGAAGTGCTGATTGGAAGAGCTTGGAATTGCTCGTGTCTTGCGCGAGTTGGAATATAGGCATTACAGTGGCTCGAGAGATATCATCTTTTGACACTCTTATTCCGCGTTTTCCATTTGGCGTGGTATCTTGATTCGAGCTTACACTTGAACGAGGTTGTCCCGATCCAGGGCTTTCACTTTGGGGGACGTTGACTGCAATGGGGCTGGGACCAATCGAGACCGAAGTAACAGAATCCTCATTGAAGGTTCCTGTCACATAGCGAACGAGTATGTCCACCCAACTATCCCGCTCCAAGTCACTTTCAGCGCATAAGACATGCCGAGGGTTAGAACCAGCAGGCCCCTTCTTTGCTTCAATGATAAGGAACGCGTGTCGATAATTTTTCTCGTCGTCACTGTCTGCTGTTCGCTGTTGGCGGCCTATTTGCGCATTCGTTATGGTGATGGAACCAAGGTGAGTACCACCCCGCTGTTTCCAGTATTAGATGGGAGGGAAGCGCTCATCTCATGTTACAAATACTCACACTTTCATAATACTCGAGGACTGGACCTTGTAAGACGAAATACCGCGTCTTCCACCCACCAAAGTTTTTCCCTCGTTTGGTGAGGTAGCCCTCTTTGTGTCCGGCTTGCATTACTGGCTTCTTTGCATCACGAACAACGTCCGAAGTTAAGAACGCGATCACTTCATCCTTGTTCTTGACTGGAAGGTCAATCAATGACTGCAGATATACCTCCAGAGCAGCCTAAAAGAACAATGTTCAACGCTAAAAAAGGCATTCAACTTTGAGTCTTGCTTACTTTACGCTGATCGGATTTTGCAGGTGCGTGATCCCTCCAAAGTTTGCCCTCCGGAAGGGTTGCAATCTTCCTTGAGACACCCCTCCCAACAACAGCCCTCAGTCGATGGTCCAGTCCAAGTACGTCAGAGTATAATTTTTCTACTTTCCAGGGTTCCTTGCCTTTGCCAGGATCCACTTCAATCTCGAAAGACAAAACTTCCTTGCCTCGATCATTCGGCCTAATAGACGAATGCGAAACCGTGGCACGAGTAGTTTTGAGGTCATTAGCAATCAGAGGGAGTGCGCGGAAAGTGGGATTGGGTCCATTGCCCGAGGTGCCGAGCGTAGATTTCGTTGGTGAAAGATAGGATTCCGGAGAGGGCGAGTCCGGATGAGGCGTCAGTGGCGTGGAGTCCAGAGACGACTGAGATCGTGACAGCATGGAACTATCGGATTGGGACTGCGATTCCAGGACCGCTTCTGAAGGTAGAGGCAACTGGGATCCCGGGTTTGGCACGGTTTGCGATGGGACGCTCTGGGTGTGACTTGGTCGATGTGCTTGGGTGGGACCGTGTGAAGACGGCGTAGGGAAATCATCAGCATCGGCAGATTTGTCATTCCTGTTGATGACCGACGAGGGTTGCTGTTGCTGCTCGGCTTCCTCAACTCCATCCTCCTCCTCTTCCATGTCAAGAAACTCGGTCTCATCTCCGTCATGGGTACCAACATGCTCTAGTTTGCTGGGAGAATTCTTACTAGTATTGGCACCGTGATCCGTTTGCGCCTGTGCCGGACCGGTTGTCACGGTTGCCATTAATCCTGGACTTTGAAGTGGGCTTTCATCCATGTTAGCAATGTAGTGCTTGGCCTCGTCTGGAAGAGAAACGTTCGAGTTTCGGTTTGTGGGTTTGTAATTTTCAGGAATTGGACTGAGTAAGCTAGAGCCAAGGCTGGAAGAAGAGTGAGGTGTGAGTGATGTAGGGTGGGTCGAGTGGAGAGAAGGTGCCTGTGGTGAAACCAAAGCGTTGGAAGTGTGTTGAAATAAAGGAGTTTGCGAGTAGGAACCCAAAACCGCATTGGCATCCATGGGCAGGCCAGATGAAATGGTACTCTGCTGTGAAGGCTTGCAGTGTAGCATTGGAGATCCTGTATTGTTGGCGACCGAGGTGGGCACGCGAGTATATGCCCTTTCTGCTTCGTTTGAACGGTATGAAAGCAAGGAGGAAGAGGGTGATTGATTTGAGGGCGTGCTAGAGCCCCCTTGAGGAAGAGACGCGGATCTGGGGGGTGCAATGGCAGGTGGCATATACATATTGGAGGACTCATTGTGATGGGGTGCCTGGAGATCGCGGCCATGTACATCTTGCGATCGAGGAGGAGTGGCAGGACGATTGTCGTTACGAGAACCTGAGGGGACATTTTCAGCAAAAGGACGATAGTATGCAACTGGAGGGAGGGAAGGGAGAGTACAGACCAGATGTATCAGATGTATGTCGGACCATGGTCGCGCGGGGGTCGAAGGAACCATTTTCTGAAGTGATGGACATGGCGGTGTTGGATGCCGAGGGTCTTAATGACTTGGGCTTGTCCTTGTCCTTCTTTGCGAGCTCGACGCTGAGACCAGCAGCCTGAAGACGAGCTTTATAAGTATCCCGTTCGGTGCGCATGCGTTCAAGCTCCTTGATGACTTGATTGTAGCCACTGCGCTGCTTCTCGATCAGCTTCCACAGCTGAGTATTCTGAGTGGAAAATATATTTCGTTCGGAAAGCGCCTGATCGAGGGCAGCGAGGGGAGGATTTGGGGCATTGGCGTGCTGAGCGAGGAGGGTGTCGAGGGAAATTGGATGGGTGGTTGGATTGGTGGAGGAGGGGGGCAAAGAGGAGGAGGATGAGGATGCAGGTGGACGCGATGAAGTCGAGTTGGAAGATGAGTGGCGCTCACGCATATGAGTGCCATCGAAGGACGAGCTTGGGGGAGAGCTCATGGTGGCCCTAGCGGGTGCCAAGTAGCTGTGTGTGGTCAGGTGGGTCCACCAAGAGTGTAATAGAAAGTACCTGTCGTGGGCGTCGTGGCAGGATCGTAGCAAAGTCCAACTGAACCTGAGTCGGCGTCGTCTGACTTGATTGACCTCACACAATTACAAAAAAAGGGTAAAAATCCCGACTGCACCCCACTGCCAAAAAAATTGATTTGATCTCCCAGTTCTTGGCTGTTTCCCTCCCTCACGAATGACACCGGCGACGACGGCGTATTAGACGACGGTGACACCTACTGGCGCGTCGGCTGCCATCCTTCCATATTCGGACGAACTATAAGTCTGTTCCGTCCAACGGTCCGTTATGTTCCCTCCCATAGCACCCGTTTCATAGTTTAAGCTAATACCCCACTACATACTTTCATCTCTTAATCTTTCTCATGCTCTCGTCTACAGTTCGCGCGGGACTTCGCATCCCTCTCGCTTTGACAGCCAATGCTCCAAGGGCTGTCCGGCGCGGCGACCACATTCGTTGCATTTCCCGCTCCCCACTAGTCAAATTTCCTACAAACAACGTCACTCTAAGCCAAGCCAAGGAATGCGATCCACCTGTCGAGACCGACGCCGTCAAGCCAGGTCATGCTGTCATCTCAACTTTTGACCTCTTCAGTATCGGTGGTGAGCACCTCCCGCAGTACTTCGTATCTGACATTTGATATGCTTTTCAAGTCGGACCAAGTAGCTCACACACAGTCGGACCTATGCGCGCTGGCAAAATTTTCATCACGGATCTTAAAGAATTAGGTTTGTTGGATCAAGTAGGTCGTCTAGACATTGTCGCACGACTCCATTTAACACCTACTAAAAGGTCAGGACTATCAAAATAGTTCTGTGAGTATCATCCTATACATAGCTGCATCGTTTTCCTGACCCCACTTTAGCTATGGTTCACTTGCCGCAACTGGTTAGTCCTATTTCTCTCATTTCCACCACCCACTTACATTCGTGGACTTCCCCCACCTAGGTAAAGGGTATGCCGTGCAACCTCAATATTATCTAGTGTGTTCAATTGTCGCTCTAGTCACCACACCCCCCAAGCAATCCTCCTCGGTCTCGAAGGATCTGACCCCGAGACGATCGATTGCGGCACCATTCCTTCACGCTACGACGCAATCCTACTCAACAAGTCCTTGTATCTTGGCGGTAAACGACCTATCCACTTCGACATGAACCGGGATATGCTGTGGCGTTGGGATCAGGTCCTCAAAACGCACCCCAACGGTATGCGTTTTTCCTGTTTTGGCGAGCACGGCGATCTCTTGGCCACGAATGAGTACTACAGGTAAAGTCTCGCATCCCCTCTCCGCCTATCCTTGCCATGCCAACCATCCCCAGCGTCGGTGGTGGCTTCGTCGTCAATGACAAGACTAAAGGTTCGTAGTATGCCCGTTGCAACGTTCTGTTTTCGCTAACTCTGTGTCAGTCGACGAAAACTTGTTCTACAAGGGTGTCGACAAAAGTGTCGTACACGGAGCTCGTTTACATCAGACTCATAGTGTGGAGAAAGGCGATGCTGTCCCTGCGCAGTCCGAAGCCAACGATCCAGGCCATCCACCTTACCCTTTTGAATCAGGGAATAGTCTCCTTGCGCTCACCAGGAAACACAACGTGCGTTTCGTTGGTTCAACCCTTCGGACGCCGTCAACCTGATCCCGGTGCTAGCTGACCATCGCTCAAATCGTTCACGACAACGAACGCTACTTCGGTCTGTCCGATCAGGATATACATGAAAAGGTACCTTGGTCACCGATATCACTGCAGGTTTGATTAAATATCAATTTAACAGCTGATGCGCATTTGGAGCGTCATGGACAATTGCATTCGCACTGGGGTAACAACCACCGAAAAGACATTACCTGGTAGGCTACGGTTGCAGAGACGCGCTCCGATGCTTTACAGGCGTCTCATGCGAGGGTAAGTTCTGTTCCCTCATCCTAGATCCGCTCATTCAAAATCTTTGCGGACAAAAGATTTTATCCGGGCATCGGGATACCAACAGTACAACTTATTGGCCCTGGCACATCCCCAACTACTCTAAGTGCTATAGATGCACCCGAAAGTACCGAAGCCGGCGCGTCTCCCGAACAGGAACAGCAAGAACCGGTCACATTCCGAAACGCCCGAACCCGTGCCCCGCGCGTAACCGGGTCATTTGATCATCCAGTTCTCCCTGTGCCCCCTGTCGGTATCATTTGTGATTATTATGTACATGCCACTGATTATTCGGGAAGCGCAAGACAATGATTCCAGCTGTCGATTTCCTTTCTTGCTATGCCATTGCAGTCAATGAAGTAAATGCTTCGGGCGGGCGTATTGTCACTTCCCCCACCAACGGCGCGGCTGGCGTTATTCCCGCTGTGCTAAAATACATCATCGAGTTTGTCAGCGATGACCCCGAGAAATCTGTGAAGACGTTCTTGTTGACTGCATCAGTCTGTTTGCCCTCGCTTTGGACAGCGACGTGGAGCTAATGTAATTGTTTTTTCAGGCCATTGGGATGCTATTCAAACGTGGAAGTACCATTTCTGCTGCGGAAGGTGGTTGTCAGGCTGAAGTCGGAGGTATATCATCTTTTGGCACTTTTCAGCAGGTGCTAACATGCATTGACGCAGTGGCTTGTTCCATGGCCAGTGCGGGCTTCGCAGCGTGCATGGGTGCTTCACCCGAGACAGTACTACAGGTGGGCTATGGATCCCGTGAGCACGTCACATATGGCTAATGTTTGTGCAGGCTGCAGAAATTGGTATTGGTATGGCGTGCCTGCACCCGTCAAGATGTGGTATTCATTCTGATCAGTGTTACAGAGCACAACCTCGGCCTAACTTGCGATCCGATCGATGGACTTGTACAGGTTCCTTGTATTGTATGTATTCAATTTTGTGTTTTGATGAACTTTAACGAACCCTGGTCCAGGAACGTAACAGTCTAGGAGGTTTGGGTGGCTAATTCTACGTCCCATGAATGAGCTAACTCTCGTGTACTCCGGGCAGCCGTGAAAGCGGTCACCGCTGCACAACTCTCCATGGCCAGTCATGGTATATATCGAGTCACACTTGACGAAGCAATTGAAGCCATGCGTCTTACGGCCGCAGACATGAGCGTCAAGTACAAAGAAACAAGTCTTTCTGTGCGTTTTCTTTTTGTATATTCCAGCTCGAGCATTTACATTTGGTACTGGATACAGGGTCTCGCCGTAAGTACAAGTGTCCCGCCTGCGTTTTGAATTGATTGAGTCCTAACAATCTGGCTTAGACCACGGTCAAGATTCCGTTGACCGTTCCCGCATGTTGATGCTTAGTCTGGCTCTCTGTTCGACACTATTATAATCGTTTATTGGTTCTAGACGGGCTTTTATTAGATCATTGATTGGGTGATATACTTGTTCTAGAGACGGACAGTGAAGTAGATGCTAGATAGTTTGGCCATAATGCTATAGTTGATTTTTGAGGTGAACTTTCCGGGGACGTGCTCTGGCAAGCAAGGTTTGGGCCGCCTAACTTGTCGGCAATTCCAATATGAAGTTGATTAGTCAGGTGAAATCATGGTAGGGTCAAGTTCGCCAAACAGTAAATTCAATCATCTCAATCTCAAGTCATACCGTACAACTGCCCTCTACCTCCACGATGGAACAACAAGGACCACCATCCCAGTTACCAGCATCGTCCTCCAAGTTTCACCACCCTTATTTCACTGTGTCCGAGGTCGAATACCTTTCGGAGAAACAGCGCGGTAAGCTTTCTGCCACCCAGGAAGAGAAGGTAAGACAGCAAGCATGCGGTTTTTTGGAGGTTGTAGGCGCAAAAATTGGCTTGTGAGTAGATTTAACTCTTGGTTTGCACATTTCCCCGACCGCCGATCGCAGTCCTCGGAGGACAATTGCTACTGCCCAAAATCTGTATCACCGCTTTCATCTATTCTTTCCGAGGAAAGATTTCAGTTACTATGTACGCGCGTTTTGGTTTTGCGAGTTTATCATGTCCCTATGCTAACCACGGAACAGGATGCAACTCTTGCTGCGTTGTACGTGTCGACAAAGATGCATGACACTTTGAAAAAGCCGCGAGAGATCCTCATGGTCTCTTATGCTGTTCGATTTCCGGAGCTGGCAGCAAAATCAAAGACGCTGGGTGGCGAGGTTGACATGGATCCTATGGTCAGTCTCAGTCTACTCTGTCAATGGATTGCATTTAGGTCATTCAGACAGTCGAACACGATCGTCAGCGGCTTCTTGCCGTAGAACGCTTGATATTGGAGACGATTTGTTTCAACTTCACTTCGAAGATGCCTTTTCCCTACGTTTTCAAACTAGGTCGGAAATTGGGAGGTAATCTCATGATCTTGTCTAGTCGTTCAGTCATCAATTTTCTTTTCTAGCATCCAAGGTGCTCATCAAATTTGCATGGCGTCTCACGATCGATTGGTATGTGGCGGCTTCTGTTTCGGTGGGCTTAATGATCTCAACAGCGTATGTGTCAGCCATCGAACTCTTGTTCCCATCATGTACCCACCCAATACAGTTGCCTTGGGGTGCCTGTATACCTCTGCCCTGCTTTTGACACTGGAGACACCACCACCATCCAATCCAGTGGACGATTCTGCTCGACACATAGTCAGTCTTTTGAAGGAGAAAGCTGACTGGGAACAAACATATATGGTGGAGGCAGAGGATTTGCAAGGTTAGTGTCTCATCCCTTGATGTCACTTATGGCACGCTGATATGTGTTGGACTGAAATTCAACAGAAATTGCACATCTCATCATCGACCTCCTTATTCAGGCCGCGCAAAACACATCCGCCAGTACGTCACCTAGGACTCCCTCCTCGCCGTCCCCACATCCATCTCCGCGGAATCAACATTACTCCAGTGGTCCTCCCCAGCTACCACCGGTTCCTTATAAAGCCGATCAACTGATTCATCTGAAGATTACGATGCGGCAGAATGAATATCCGCCTCGACCACCGATACCGCTCGCAGGATCGGATCCCAGTGCGTTGTACAGCGGAGAAGATGTGGCTCTGCTCGGAAAGAATGAGGGTACCGTGCGATTTTTATTCGGGCCACCCGGTATTGTGGGTCAGGAAGTATGATTTAATTTTCGTCTAGTTGTAGCAATACGCGGGAAAAGATACATCGTGGTACATGATTTTTGGGACTGTGCTAAAGATCTCGCCGTGATGATCGACTCGGATGACTCGGAGTGGTCAGGTTAGTATGATCTAGTTGGGCAACCTGTGCTGGCCTCGTTCAAACCACCATGTCCGCATCCGAAGAGAATACTGAGGCGACGCCATCTCTCCCAACCCATCCGACTGACGCATTCCAAGAGGAACAAACCGTGCTGATTTTGGTAGGATTGATTGCATCGGGCAAGGTAGGGCCTCGCCACACCATTCACATGATGGAGTCGTTGATCACAGGCCCGCTGTATTCTACTACTAGTCTACTTTCGCAGAGGCTCTTGAGCGCCATTTCCCCAGGTTCCGCCGCTGCAACCAGGATGACCTGGGTAACAGACAGCGGGTCGAGGAGCTTGCCTATCAGACGCTCTCTGAAGGTCGCTCGCCTTGCATCGACCGGACCAATTTTAATGCCGTGTATGTCGGACAGACTCGCGCGAGCTTATCCGTGCAGACTACTAACGTCCCGAAAAGACAACGATCTCACTGGAGCGCGATCGCCCGCGCGTTCCCGAGAACTTCTATCAGCATTATTGTCTTTGATACCCCCTATCATGTGAGAACCGAGTCCGAGTCGAGATAAAGTTGCTGACCGAGCCTGACTCCCACTCTCATTTTTGCAGGTCTGCGCTTCTCGCCTCGAACGGCGTAAGTGCCTGAGCATTTTTTTTTCGCCGGAGAACCGCTAACCTTTTATGTATCCCTCTACGGGGTCTCGCCAACACAGGAACTTCGCACCCCACGATCAAGGATGCCCAACACGGCGCGGTTATTCTGCAGAAGTTCGCCTCGGACTTTCAGCTGCCATTACCAGACGAAGAGTATGATCATATCATTTATCTCCGGCCGGCAGACCAGCGTCCCGAGTATACGCGGGTTGACATTTTATCAATCCTGGGACGCTTGAAAGCATCCACACGGCCTGCCGGGACAGTTGTCGCGCAGCGCGGCAGGGCGTCCTCCTTTGGACACACTGGGAGCTACTCGCGTACCAATCGAGCACGTGGCTACCGCGGCGGCGGCCCTCAGGGTTTTTCGCCTCCACGGGGGACTTTGTATGGTACTTCTCGGTTCACAGGCAGGGGCAGAGGTTCCAACGGTTCTAACTGGAGACGTCCGGGCTCAGGTGTAGTCACTAATCGGGAAAAATCAGATCAGCATCAGCAATCAGCAGGAGGAGGAAATGTACCTCCAATGGAAGGCTCAAAGGGCAAGGGCTCGGCTGAGGAACGTCATAATACTACCTAAATCGGATCACTGATGCGATGTATGGTCACGTACAGCTTGAAATATGCTTATTGTTCGTCCCATAAGTAGTGTAAGAGAATCCCGGCTCGGTAAACGGGCCAGGAGATTGAATGGATCAGATGCTTAGATTATTGCAGTGCGGGAGAGCAAAGACCACATGCACATGTCGTTTTCCAGGCAGGTCAATTTTATTTATTATCACGTTGCATATGTGGCACAAGTAACGGTATGACAGACCGCCAGTGCGGTAACGCGGCTGAGGTTCGCGACGCGCCAAAGCTAGCGTGCCGTGTCACGAGTCGGATTTTTAAGATTTATCCTGCGCTTCTGCAGCTTGCATCTGTTTTCCTAAAATCTTTGCGCTGACCTAGGAAATCATGATTATGGTCAAAAGTATCGGAATGGATCCAGATAAATATTACAAACATTTCGGATGTGTATTGCGGCGCGATCGACACCGTTTTCTTTGGAACGTTTGTAATATTCCAATGCCTCCTCGAGTTGGCCAGCTGCCCGCATCCGGTTAGATATTTTTGGAAACAATAAGGTCCATCATTTCGATCACGCACTGGCTTCCAGAACTGCGGCGAGATTGAAAGCAATCTCAGGGTCTTCCGGTGAGAGTGAAGCCGCTATACTGGAAAACAATAGTGAGTGGTCGTATATGGTAGTCATTATAGGTTACGTGCTGTAAATGATGAAGTGCCAGGTCAGGTCGTGAGACAGGTGATATTATGTATGCGCTGGCGAGGTCTTTCGGGATGTTCATGTCACCAGCGGGACCAACCGGAGCAGGGACACGTACTGGTGTGTGCGTCTGCGCTCGCGGGCTGTAACGCTATCGATTCGTTCCAGGCCGAAATGGCGTCATCAAACTCCTCTGAGCGGAATTGCGTTTGACATGTATTTCGGAACCGTGAAAATAAAAATCATACTCAGGTGATAGTGGGTAACGCCTAGGTTGAAGAGCGAGCTGGCATTGCGTTTGATCTCTACGCTGCGTTTGTAAAGCTCCTTGGCGCCTTGGACATCACCTTCCTCGAGCTTCCGTGTGCCCTCCTCGAGGCATTGCATAGCCTCGACTTCCGCGGGATCGGAGGCCGTGGAATGTGGAGTAGTGGAAGTAGCCCAACCTTGGAGGAGAGGTTGTGTATCCGACTCCAGCAAGACTGACGCAAAACTCACGTCTCGGGATATTACTGTTTGACGGGCACGGTACGGGGATGCCACGACGCGACGCGACGCGAACGGGTGGACATAAACGGACTGCTCGGCTCGACAGAGGCCTGCGTGCAATAATCCGCACCTGCGTTGTTGAAGGCGTTTGGAGGCCACGCGCACGTGCAGCCCAAACCGATGCAGTTTGCAACTTCATGCTAATTGTTTCTGCTCAACTTGGCCAATTTAGCGAGTATGACTTGACAAGTACGTTGAATATGGAAACTGTTTCCCACACCTTTCCGGTCTCGCGCTCTTCCAAAATTTCAAGTGTCCCGCTCGTTGCTCTCACCCGCGACCAGACCGCTTCGCTCTTTCTTCCATGGCCTCCAAAGACCCCCAAAACTCGGCTGCAGGATCTCAAGATCCTGTGGCTCACCCATTTTCCCGCGACGATCCCTCGGTCGACACTCCAGTCACCGCAAGCGACCTCCTTTCGGGTGCTTATGACCCCACCAGACTACACCCTCTCGCCCAGCTGGGGGACCAATTGGACTATCTCGTACTCGATGACGACAAACTGAGCGATTTGCCAGGATCCGGAACTGCCATTCCTTCTCGGGGTTGGAGTGACGACTTGTGCTACGGAACAGGCACTATGTACCTCGGCGGTAAGTTCCCCCCTCTCTATCGGCTCATGAACACGAGTATTGCACGCGTTTTGTACGTTTAACTCGTGTGCGTTCTCCACGGCTCCTTCTTCTCACCTTATCTTAATCTCGCCACATCACCAACTTGGGCCATTCTTATTGTCTTCGACCTGTCACATGCTCATACATGTTTCCGCCAGGCCTCGCCGTAGGAGGTATATGGGGATTGAATGAGGGCGCACGACGGCAAATAGCCGTGACGAATGCGCGCCTTCGGATCAATAGCATCCTCAACTCCATCACAAGAAGGGGTACGTTCATAGGTAACTCGGCTGGCGTGCTTGGTACGTTGACTTTTCCCGTCGGGACGTGTGCCACCCGGTGCATGACTAATCTTGATTTACAGCGCTCGTCTACAACGGGATCAACTCTTCAATAGACTCGTTTCGCGGCAAACATGATACAGCCGGCAGCATGGCAGCAGGCGCACTGACGGGCGCGCTGTACAAGTCTACAGGTACAGTCGGATCCCGCGGTCGATTTACGTCTTGCTCATGGCTGTGTGTTCGAACCATTAGCTGGAGTTAGACCTGCCTTTGTTGCTGCGACATTAATCTCGGGATTGGCGGGTATTTGGAGCTACGTCAAGAAGAGCGTATGATTGACTGCCTGTAATATGATATACCACTATAATATCCTTGCACATCTTCTCGAAACCGTTACCGTTGTTGGTAAGCGTCCCAATAGGATTGCGAGCGGACGAGAGTCATTGCAGAGATGTCGTATATTGCCTGAATTGAGCTGGCCGTATCGGTCTTTTGTAGATCTGTCTGACTGTTTGGCTACAGAAGTTCTGACACCCCCCTTGTGTCTTCCTTTGACCCCGAGCTCCGCGCCCTGGAAATGAGTGGGTATATCATCATGATCTGTACACACGAACGCATAAATGCCAAGTTCTTACTCAATGGCATTATAACTTCCTCCTCCAAGTAGCGCATAACGCCATTTCTTTGCCTCCCTTGCAGGCCCTTCTTTTATCCTCGCCTATGCCAGCTTCTTCCCCCGACTGTGTCATTCGGTCAAGGGATACTACATGGGACAAGGCATTCGCTCAGAATGGTTTAGTATCTTCTCATGACTGCGCAATGCTTCCTACTCATAGCCATCACCGGCACCACGAATCCTCGTCCCATAGCACCGAGGGAGAGCATTCGGTAGGCCCCTTGACTGCTACTGGAGTAGCACTGACATCGTACCCCAGCACATACGGCAAATACGACCCATCACGCCCGTCACGCCCGTCGAGTATATACCATCGTAAGATCTGTTTTTTGTGTTGGTTCTTTGGCTGAGTGACTGTACGTGACATCCAGAAACTATAAGAAGCTCTTTCACGATACATCAAGTTCCTGTGCCTCACCCCAGTCAAACGCCAGCAGCGATCACTCCCGAACGCAGTCACCACCTTCTGCGTGGAATATACCGCCACAATCCGAGTCTGGCCAGAGTGTTTGGACCCAAACGTCCGCCACCGACCGATCCAGCCCCCTCCAAAATCAATTCCAACTGAGCCAACCGCGAGTCGGCTTCTCGTCGTTTCTCCAGGACAGTCAAACCAGGTATCTCAACCGCTGTGAGGGGAGGTACCGATGACTCACGCGTACTCGACACAAGATCCTATCATCTTGATGTCGTTCAACACCCTCAGCGAACGGCCGAATTCGGGTCCGCCAGCTTGTCACGGCTGCCTTTAGCACCTCCAATCGTTGTACAGCTCATCGTACGAGATCGGTTTGGGAATGTTATCATCCCGTAAGTGTTGGTCACCCCCCAGGGTAACAGATATCCTGGAAATACATATCCTTTTTTTTCCGGCAGCGAGATGGAGCTTCCCTTCCTGGTCGCGCATCTGTCGTTGTTTTCAGATGACGGAAATCGGCCCTTGGACAGGGGGGCGGCACCGAACGGGGAGGCACCTCCGCGGCGGCTGCTGTACGGAAACCTCGTGTCTTCACCCCAAAAGTTACGGGACCTGCAAGGTCGCCTAGGACTCTATTTTCTGTTTTCCGACGTAAGTATTCGCTGGCGTGGTCGCTTTCAGCTCGGGATATCGTTGTTGCGAATATCACAGTGAGTACGCGGGGAGGAGCGTGGGACGTGTTTCGCGAACTGAGCATTGGTTACCGGTTTCAGGACGGATTCTTCTGGGGTTATGAGTATCGCATCGCAAGGAACGGTGCTCGCGCAAGCCCGGACACGACCTTTTGATGTTGTTACCCATGAAAATTACGTTGCTCCGGGTAAGAATCATCAGGCTACTTTGAGACTAGTTCGAAGTTACTGATTGCGGCCGCCTGACGGCATGGCGTGCGCTCAGCTACGACACGTTTAACGCAAAGTTTCCTGCGCCAAGGGGCACGAATTTATGCCTTTACGCCCAACAGTCCCTAGACGGTAGATGCGTGTGCACGAGTGCCTGTTTTGCCAATATCCAAAACGTTTGATGCAGTGTCGTGCATAGCTGCAGTTTCTATACAACTTTCGATCTTCTACGCTCACTATTTACTGTTGACTCTGGCAACCCGAACGCACGCGATGATCCTTCCTTGATCCTTTGGTCGTAATGGCACACGTTTTCGGTATGGATACTAGGGTTCAAAGCCGTGGGATGACTGAAGTGGAGGAGCTCAGACGTGGTGATGACATCCTGGGAAACGGCGCGGACTGCCAGGTGGGACAAGGTGAAACGCATACGACAATGACGAGGAGACAGGCACGAATGCTTGGGATCGCCTGAGCACAGCGTACATAACACAGCACACCAACTTGGCCTGGCAGGAAGCGCAGAAGCGAGTTAGTGCAGCACGCTGTTGCCTCGAGGCTGTGGTCGAGTGGCCTTGTTGTCCGCAGCGCGCTGCTGCGAGGGCCAGTTCGATCGTGGGAATGCGGCTCTAGAGTGACATTTTAGGGCCGACCTGCAGCGCGACGACGGACACGTCGCAGTCCATTCTCCCCTCTTTTCATCACCATCACCAGCACCATGGCCAACAAAGACTACTACGCCGGTCAACAGCAACCCCAATACTACCCTCCCCCTGGTGTGTTCCTGCGCCACACGCCGACCACTGGCCCATGTCACTGACCAGGTTGCCAGGTCCGCCTCAGGGGGGTTACTACCCTCAGCAGCCCCCACAGTCATATCCAGGCTACGGCGGCCAGCCCCAGTACGGAGGCGGACAGGGCTACCAGCCCCAGCCTCCCCCACAGACCGTCTATGTGTGCGTAGTTGCCGTATCGAAAGCTCCGTCCGACTGATTTTCCCTGCAGACAGCAACCTCAACAGAGGGGTGGTGGTGGTGGTGGTGGTGAGGGCTGCCTCGCCTGTCTAGCCGGCGCGTGTCTTTGCTGCTGCGTCGAAGGTGTGTACACTCGTTTGGCTTGGGACGGTGATGGCTGACGACATTGGCAGAGGCGCTGTGTGACTGCCTACTCTAGGACTTTTATGTTTATGATGATGATTAGCACGAATTACCGATTCCACGACTATAATGTATGAAGTGCTAGTTGAGATTTCAGAGTTTCACTATACGGACGACATGTAAATTATCTACGAATCGGATAATTCTGTTTGGTCTCCGGTTCGTTCCGTCGCGCAGATATTTCACTCGCTTGTCACGCTGTCACCCGCTCCTTGCTCTAAAATCCTCAAAAATGCTGTCGAGGCTGCCCCAGGCCGTCCTCAAGGGCCAGAATGCTCTCCGTGCCTCTTTCAAACTTCCCGTGCGTTTCACCCCGTCCACCCGCTCGTCTCTTATTTGCTTGCAGCACGCCCGCTTTGCATCCTCTGCCTCGTCCCAGGTCGGCGCGCTAGTCTCCGCCCGTTCAGACACTGATGTTATTCTAGCCCCTGCTGACCTCGCGCGCGTCGCTCATTTCCGTCTCGCTCCTCTCTGCCGGCTCGATAGCATGGTATACACATCTATACGGCACTCTCCCCTTCATCGGCGAGGTTCATGCAAACTCACTCGCCGACGACGGTCTCCACCCCGCCGCATATCCCTGGCCACACAAGGGCTTGTTCGACACGTTTGACCATGCCAGGTATGTCCGCACCGTCGTCACACCGAACCTTGTCCCCGATACACCCTGCTAGCATCCGTCGCGGCTTCCAGGTCTACCGCGAGGTCTGTGCTGCTTGCCACTCCCTCGATCGCATTGCCTGGCGCAACCTGGTTGGCGTGTCCCATACCGTCGATGAGGCGAGAGCTTTGGCAGAGGACATCGAGTACGCCGACGGTCCCGACGACAACGGAGAGATGTTCCAACGTCCAGGAAAACTTTCCGACTACTTGCCTCCCGCATACCCCAACGAGGAAGCCGCGCGCGCCGGCAACGGTGGTGCCCTTCCTCCTGACCTTAGCTTGATCATCAAGGCGCGACATGGTGGCGCGGTATGTCCTCTGCTCGCGTTTGCGACGCGTGCTAAGCCGTTTTCTAGGACTACGTCTTTTCTCTCTTGACCGGCTACATGGATCCTCCTGCTGGCGTCGAGATCCGTGAAGGCATGAACTACAACCCTTACTTTCCCGGCGGTGCCATCTCCATGTCCCGTCTATTGTTTGATGGCCTGGTAGAGTACGAGGATGGTAAGTGCGCAGGTAGCGGACGACGTCTACTGGGCTGATGCCAGTCATACAGGCACCCCCGCCACGACGTCACAGATGGCCAAGGACGTCGTCACGTTCCTGAACTGGGCGGCCGAACCCGAGCACGACGAACGCAAGCGACTCGGTCTGAAAGCTGTCATCTTATTCTCGTCCTTGTTCGCTATCAGCATCTACATCAAGCGCTTCAAATGGACTGTCATCAAGAACCGCAAGATCTGTAAGTGTTTGCGTTTTGCATGGATTGCAGCGTGCTGACGAATGGTAGTGTACAACCCACCCGTGGACAAGGCGCATTAGAGTAATGGTGTAGAGTGGGCGAATGGAGTGGCCCCTAGATTCATACGGTCGTAGGATGCTTGCATCTCCTAATGAGATTTTCACTGGCGTGAGACCGTGGGAATATCTTGAGAACAGCCAACTGGCAGCTCGTCCACTTACATACATCTCTCACTCACTACTCGGACGCTCATCTCTCCAACTGATATTATCCACCGCCATGTCCTCCGACTCGTGGCCGCCCCCGTTAAAGTGAGCGTCGTCCATCTCACATTTGACCCGTTTTGCATCTGTCTTCCCGCAGAGAATGGGTCGCAAAATGTTTGGGACAAATGAACGACGCCAACAGGGCTGAAGCTCAGGCAGAGTTGAGACAGGTAATTGCTGACGCTTTCACCGCCAAGACGCTCTGGACCACAGACTGGGCCGGTGTGCAACTTCAAAGGTGTCGTTTTTCTCCCTCCGGCTTGTCTCTGTACTGTCCCCAGTGACTGCCGTTTCTGCGCAGTCTGATACCAAAGCCTCCGCTTACACTCAAGCGCAAGATGTGAGTCGAAATTTCCGTATAAATTCGCATTGCTGACAACGTACGGACAGGAATGAGCCGCAGGCAACCAGCAAGAAAGCAAAGAAAGCCATGCAAAAGAATGCAACTGCCAATCTTGATCTCGGCGACCAAGCTGCACTTAGTCGACGCGCTGAACGTTTCCAGCGAGAACATGACATAGAGCGACAAAAGAATCCTCGCAGTCAAAGTGTTCCTAAAGCCAATTCTCAGGGTGCACATCTTCTTAATCGAATATGGAGAGCTGATTCCCCGTCTACCTTTGGACCCAACCTCGACGACCCCGAGGCGGATCCGGTCCGTTAGATTCCTTCATGCCCTGTCACTGACTGACAACTTCTTACAGAATGTCCCCAATTGGGACCGCCATACCATCGTCGGCACAAATGCGGAGCTTTTCAAGGATTACCTCCGACTCACATCGGTAAGGTCCGTTCTTCGCACCCCTGCAGATGATGATGACGTTGTTTTAGGAACCCAGACCGGAGATGATCCGCCCTTATCCTGTGCTGCAACAGACACTTATCGAGTTGAAAAAGCGCTGGCGAGAAAAAGTTTCGTACGATTGGATATGTAACCAGTTCAAAAGCCTGCGCCAGGATTTGACGGTATGGTGTTCTGTTTGATGCCCAACCTTGTCTTGACGTCCCTTTAGGTACAACGAATTAAAAATGAATTTACCGTTCAAGTGTATGAGATCCATGCACGCATGGCACTCGAGAGTGTACGTGATCCTATGTCCGATATTTGATGAGGTTACTGTATCGGTTTAACAGGCGGATATGGTGGAATACAATCAATGCCAAGCAACGTTGAAAACACTTTACGAGCTTGGCATTCCAGGAAAGGTCGAGGAATTCGCGGCATACCGCATACTCATGCTCCTACATGGCAGAAACAAGAGCGGTGCGTCGTTCCTCCCTATTGCCGATTCTTGCCGTGTTGACTCTTCCTCGTTTCTCTCACGTCCACATTGTTTAGAATTAAACTTATACGTAGGTCAACTAACACCTGGACAGAAAATGGACCCAGCCGTTCAACATGCTTTGCGTGTGCAACGGGCGTTGTCGATGGGCAACTATCATGCACTATTCGAAATGTACTTGAATGCCCCGAACATGGGTGCATATATCATGGATCATTTCATTGACCGAGAGAGGGCAAAAGCATTGGTGATCATGACCAAAGCGTGAGTTCTTCAACTCTGGTCTCTCCGTCTGTTCTTTATCTCATCCCTAATTTTCGCTGATAGATACCGAACGCTAACGTTGGCTTTCATTCAAAATGAGCTTGGATTTGAAACGTTGACGGAAGCCCTAACATACCTGCATACCCATCGAGCGGCGGGGGTGTTCATGGATCCCGACAGCTCCGATCGCGAGAAGGTTCTAGACTGCAAAGCTGCTTTGCCATTAATCACACAAGCTTACGAGGAGAAGTACCGGAAAGTCGCGATCAGAGGCGCTGTATGAGACCAACCGGTTTGGAAAATCCGGATGTCAATCTTGTTCCCGTAATCGGCCCGCAGCTCCGTGGAATCGAGACCTCGTCATTTCTCACGCCCGTCTCCCTTTTGTCTGTCCTTCTCGCACCGCGATCCCGCTCTGTCCTTGCTCTGTCTTTCTTCATCCCCTGTTATCTAACCCTGCTGGTCCCTTCCGCCTCAACCTGATCCCTGCTCATGGCCTGGCCACACTCGACCATCCCGACAATCATTTTATCATCTATTGTGACACTCATACATACACCATTTCGATCGAACCTAGATGCCATGCCACTGCTCGAACAGGGACACTTTCGATGCATCCATCGGAGACAAGACAACTGGCCCACTGAGGCATGCATGTTCTCGTCTTTGTGTATTTAGACATCCAGACGCTACATGCGAATGCCGGCGCGGTCTACAAAGTCCCTTCAAGGGACGATGATATCGACAATGTCAACATCCCGCCTTGACTCGCGTATGCGCAGGTCAAGTGCAGATAGGTACACCGGGAGTATGAGGATAGTAGGAGAAGGGGAAGCTCTGATGGACCTTAATGTAATGACCTATACGCTGAAAATGTGCTTTCTTGCTGCAGTGAGTCAGTGTTGCCGTCCGACCATGTCACCGTCCGAAAGACGCGTCCATTGCCACTGAGTTAACGAAGGCATTTTACCCACTGGGCTGGCAGATCACAGAAGCATTACCTCCGTTCGTGGGTGTTAATCTCGCATCCGCGCCGGTATGAACCGTCGCAGTACGACTTCTCGTACGGTGTAATGTGCGAAACAAGCTGGGGATGATAAAATGTCCTGCGACACCCTGGATCGGGCAGGAATGGTGACGTATGACAGGATAAGGGTCTGCACGGGTGCGGCAACCATGAGATGACGTTCCGTCAAAGAAGGCAGGCAACCAAACCTTTTGAACTTGCGAATTCACCCTGTTGATCGTGCTAAGCCACGACCACGAGAAAGGAGAGGCGTTGTTCAACTCGAACGGCGACCCATCCTGATCGGCAGGGTCTTCATACACCGGACACACCACGATGGCAAACCTAAGGCCCCGTGCTCAGTCTGTCACTTTCCTCTCCTACAACGAGCAAGACTTACTCGGCGTGCGAAAAGATGGGACCCCGTTTGTAGAGCAGATAGTCGACGCAAAATTTGATACCGCTTTTGACGATCCAACCAAAGGACCTGTAATGATGGTAGATGGCGTAGTTCACCAAGAATGGGTTATCGAATCGACGGTGTTGAGGTGGGTCGATCATCGGGGCTAGGGTCGGGCAAGGTATGTGTACGTTCTGGAAGGCGTTCCAGATCTGCAAGAGGGTCAGGGTGTCACCCTGATCGACCAGCGGAAATTGAGAGGTGAGAAGGGGAACGGGGTGCACATGCGAGATGCGCTCACGTCTGGGTTCGAGATCGAGAGACAGTCGAAGTTCCATAGGAGGAAAAACGCTTCTTGGAGGGTGAGCTGGAGGTGTTCGACGTTGACCATCGGCTCCTCCTCGTCCTCCTCGTCCTCTTCGACTCGCGGGGGGTCTTGGTCTGGCTGTGTCCCGTCTTTGGGCTTCCAAGTCGCAGCGGACGGAATCATACGCGTTCCATCCGCGGCGTAGACCGTGGACACGATGCGTCCTTGCTGGAATGCCGCCTCTGCTTCAGCGGTAGCAGCCGCCATAGCCTTGGCACGATCGAGCTTGAACTGTTTCCGTTCTGCTCTGCGTTTCGCGGTGACCTCTTCGGACGTCATGACACCTACACCGACGCCCCTGCTGCGTGAGCCATACGGTGCTCGGCGTGACGTATCTCACCTTGTTTAGCGAGCTTTCTCGCGTTGATTTGCCTTGCCAGCCAACTGGGTTCGCTCCTGGAAAGATCACCCTTGCCAAAGAACCCGCGCTGCCAGAGTATCATCGCGTCTTTCATGTCGAGCACCCATACCGAACGCGTCGCGACGTCCAGGACGCCTTGACAGTGTGGATTCAGGATGTCAGATGCGGAGACGCCAAGAAAGTGGAGGGTTTTGCGGAGAAAGGATGGTTCGGACGGTTCGGCGAAGATGATGGGGAGGGGGTGAGCGTAGATGCGGTTGTTTTCTGTGCGTCGTGCGGACGATTTCTGGGACGATTTCTGTTTAGACCGGCTGGATGGTTGGATCAACGACATGGTCACTGGCGGTGATAAATCAAGTGTCGTTCGAGTCACCAAGTGGGTGGGAATTCAATATGATTTCGGTGCTACTTCACCCAAACTCGTCAATTTTCTATGTACAACGGACGATCAATGTATATGGTATTAGAAACCTGCAAAGATCTCGTCAATCTCGTCAATTTTCTTCTTTGCCTTCTTCCGTCTAGACTTGTCAACCTTTACAGTCGCTTTTTTTGCCGTGGTATCTACATCGGAAAATCCGTCAGCAGAAGAAATCAGATACGCCATCATCTATACCATTTGTAGGCTGACTTGGCGGGGGCGTAACCTGTATCTCCAATGTGGTTTCCATCTTCAAGCTCAGGTCTTCAACGACAGACGTCGAGGTGTCGATTAGTTCGCAACGGGAGACAGGTTGTCCCATGTCTTGCGATGATCCGTCATGATCAATATGTGAGGGAGGCGAGGTCTCCGGTTCCGAGGGGAGTTGCTGGGAAATTGTCGCCTGCATACCTGTTGGCTGCGAGTCTGTAAGAGCATGTTCACCTTTGCGCCAAAGACATGTGCACATGAATGATAACCAAAAGTCGGTTGCAGGTTAATATGCTTAGCTGAAGAGCTTCCTCTAGCTGTGATGACAACACAGACATTCTGGAAGCTATAGCGACGAACAGAATAATAACCTGGACGAAAGCACCAGTTTGCATGGCCAGTGCAAAATGACTAGAAGACATATCAGGGCTTGGTTTATATTCCACAAAGATCGAGTTGAACTCACTGGTATGCTTTCTCGAGGCGTTCTCGCATCTGTGGAGGTTGAGTCGGGTGGAAAATAAAGGGTTACATGAATCTTACTTTACAAACTAGCGTGGAGCAGGCGGTCAATCTCTCCGTTAAAAAGGAAACGTATGGTTTCTCGGGCACATGGCTCCAGGAGCTCCTCAGTGCCTTGTGACTGGACGAAAATGTTCAGTACGCGCTATGCAGGGATAAGCTGTGGTCACCCACTCGCTCGTGTGCTCCAGACCGACAAACGACGCACGGAGAAGATCTACACGTTCCGGAACGTCCATTTCACTTAACCGTCGACCGTAACGCCTCAGCTCGGATACACGCTTGAAGAAGAGGGCCGTGCGATGTTGATTTTTGCACTTGTAATATAGTCTTTCGAGTATTCGCAGCTCGTCGTTGAAACTGTCCAGCGCTGTTTTGAGACGACGCGAAGAGACCCTCAGGTCCTTTAAGATGGCGTCGATTTCTTTGTGATGGGCGTGGTCGATGGCATTTCTGGGGACGGTCATGACGAAGTGCAAGTTTTCCACGGTACACCACCATGTCGGACAAGCGGAGAGCAGAGATCGAGGCCAAACGCGCCAAACTCGCAGAGCTGCGAAAGGCCAGAGCGGACAGACAACGCGCCGAAACTGAACGACGCCAGTCCGAGGTATCTCTCTTCTTTCTCTCCCCTCGCCATCTCACCCTCGACGTCCTAGACCGCCCCATCCTCCTCGGTCGCGCATCGCGATGTCGACGACCTCGTCAACGCCCTCGTCGGGGCGAACAGAGGTGGCTTTGACAGTACTGGCGATGTCACGCCCTCGTCTTCGTTGCCCGGCACGCCGCCGCGTCAGTCCGCACTGCTCCACTCAGGCTCGGCTTTATCACCCTCTGGCCGTGTCAGCCGACAAAGCGACGTGGGTTCGGACAGGCTCAGTATGGGGATGACCATGGTCACATCGGCGACGGACCACGTCATGGAGAGGTACGTCGTTGGCTTTCGCTCCAATGGATGGGTCATGACGGCACTCTAGGACTTTGACGCCACGGTCTATAGATCTCATTGATGTGGAGCAAGAGCTGTTCGAGCTTCCGCAACGCGTATGTTTCTCGCCTCGACTATGCGTTCGCGATCTCATGAGCCTGAGAGTATAGGAACGAGTGATCTACAACAAAGAAGTTCAGACTACGGCCGTCGAGCCCGAAACACCTTCCATCTCCGAGGAAGACATCCGGCAACAGATACTACGTGAACACGAGCGTGAACTGGAAGCAGATCGCATCGCTCGGGAGAAGGAGCTAGAAGAAGAGAGCGTACAGCTCGAGAAAGAGATTGAGCAAGAAATCCGAGGTTGGGTGGACATTTTCGAGTTACGCGACCCCACTCACGTGCTTCGCCAGATCTGACTGAAGAGGAACGAGCAAGCATCCTGACTGCACCCGAATTCCTTGATTTCGTCGAGCAGTCGTCAAAGATTGTCCAGCGGGCATTGAACGACGGGTACGATTACATTCGTGATTACACCGTTGGCACTGAGACGAACGGGTAAGTCTCCACGATGTTGAGTTCTCAAGGTAATGACGGTCATCTGTAGTGATGATTCGGAAGGCAAGCGAGTAAAACGCATCTGTGCATTCTACGACGAACGCTATGGCAAGAACCGTTCGATAACCGATGTTGACTGGTCACCCAAGGTTAGGGTTTTGTGGTAGTGGAGTGCTATGTCTGACTCGATTTCAGTATCCCGAGCTCAGTGTGGCCTCGTACAACAAGAACCCGGCGGCCTTGAACGAGCCTGATGGTATTGTTGCAGTCTGGAATCTGCACTTGTTGGAGAGACCAGAATTTGTGTTTCATTCACAGGTTGGCAAACCGTTTATGCATTTGACGTCGCGCTGATAGGCTTGTGAATGACAGTCGGATGTCTTGTCGGTTACGTTTTCACCGTTTCATTCAAATCTCGTGTTCGGTGGCACGTACTCGGGGCAAATATTACTGTGGGACACGCGATCGAAGCATTTGCCAGTGCTGAAGACGCCATTATCTGCGGCTGGGCATACACACCCTGTGTATGCGATGCAGATGGTTGGTACACAGAATGCACACAATCTTATCACGAGCAGTACAGACGGGACTGTCTGTTCGTGGCTTGTCGACATGCTTGCGCAGCCTCAGGTACCGGTATTTGGAAATTGATTTGCAGGACCGAATTACAAATGTTATACAGGAAACGCTAGAGCTGATCCACGCTGGACACAACAAGACGGGAGAGGTGGCGGTCACTACACTGGACTTTCCTGACAACGAAACGACGACGTTTTGGGTGGGAACAGAAGAGGGGAATGTGTATCAGGCGAATCGCTATGATCGCGCGGGTGCAAAAGCTGGACTGAACCAGTATGACATCTACAAAGGCCATGCTGGGCCAGTCATGGGCCTCCATTTCCACCCCCTGGTGGGACCGGTTGACTTTTCAGATCTGTTCCTGACCGCTAGCGCAGACTGGACGGTGAAGCTATGGCGGGCCAAGAGTCTTGCGAAGCCGTCGACGGCGGTGCAAGGGATTACACCCATCTATTCGTTCGACGAGGCGGACGACTACGTTTACGATGTCAAGTGGCATCCGACACACCCAGCGCTGTTTGGGACAGTGGACGGATCGGGCAAGTTTGACTTGTGGAATCTAAACACAGATACCGAGGTGCGTCGCGGATTTAGTGTGGGGTGCAGATCGGCGCTGAGTGGATATGCAGGTGCCTGTAGTGTCGACCAACGTTGTATCGGGACGTGCGATTAACAAGGTGGAGTGGGATCGGAAAGACGGACGGCGGGCAGCGCTTGGTGGGAGCGACGGGAAGTTGTACGTGTATGATATTGGGGACCTGGGGCTTCCCCGTGAGTCAGAGTGGTCGGATTTGCAAAAGACGGTGTCTGGACTGGCGGGTGTTGGGCAGACGAATGGGATTGTTGATGGGGAGGGGACGCGGATCATTGCTGGCCGGTAGTTCCGTTACGGAGTGCCTCTTCCGTTTGATAATTCATTATGTCCGCTCTCTTCAAGTCCGTCTCTGCGCTCGCTCGTCCTCTTCGCCATCTCGCAACCATGTCCCGCACATTCGTACAGGTACAGCACTGTGTGAGCTACTTTGAGAATCCTCGCTGAATCTCCCACAGGACCCTCACAAGTACGTACCCACACACTGCCGATTGACCATCCCCCGCTCATTCTCAAAGGTTGCTCCTGTAAGTCTCTTACCACCTCGGCCCCGTCACCACTTCACACATACCCCAGCATCCCCGGCCCGATCGAGGTCACAGATGAGGTCAGTCCTCCTCCCCGCCGTCCCTCTTTCTCTCACCCCGCCCCTAGGTCCTCTTTGCAAATGCCCATCCCTCCATGTCCCACATGTCCCTCGATTTCGCGGCCGCCTTTGGTGACTGCATCCGCATGACCAGGTCCGCCGCATTTTCAGCGTCCACGTTCTTGCATGACATTATGGTCTAGGGACATCTTGTATTCAAAGGACGCACAACCTTTCTTGATCGCGGGATCGGGCACCTTGGGTTGGGATCAGGTTCGTGCTCCATCACCCTTCCGCGCCTTGGTTTGACCTTGCCCAAAGGTATCGGCTAACCTCGTCGAGCCAGACGAGGGCGTCCTCGTCTTGAACTGCGGCTACTTTGCCCAAGGATTCGCCGACTGGTTCGTCTTGCCACATTCTGCGTCCACGCCCCGATAATATCCTGGCTTTGTTAGCCTGCAAGCGTATGGCGCAAAGGTCAAGCAACTCGAGTCCGAAGTCGGTGGGACCGTCAAGCTGTCTGACATCGAAGCCGCTCTCAAAAAGAAAAAGTACAAATTGATCACCATCACCCATGTCGACACCTCGACAGGCACGTTTCCTGCGATCTCTCCATCCTTGCCTGACTGACCCGCGCGATAGCCGTCCTCTCGAACATCAAAGCCGTCGCAGAGCTCGTCCACAGTGTGTCACCAGAGACACTGGTGCGTTGCACCTACCACTCAGAGACTGAAACTCCATCTGTCCCTCCAGGTCATAGTCGATGCTGTTTGTTCCGTTGCCAGCGAGGAGATTCAGATGGATGCTTGGGGAATCGACGTCGTGCTAACGGCCAGTCAAAAAGGTCTCGGCACACCACCTGGTCTTAGCATAGTCGTAGTAAACCAGAAGGCTCTCAAAGTATTTTACTCTTTCCATTTCTTCGTCCACTTCTAACTCGCTCCTGTCTAGGTATTCGAGAACAGATCGACACCAGTGAGGGCGTACTATGCCGACTGGCACAAGTAAGGGTATCATTCTCCCCTTTCCTCGGCTTACACTCCGATTTCAGGTGGCTCCCTATCATGAAAGCATACGAACGCAACACTGCTGCCTACTTTGCTACGCCACCCGTCAATCTCATATACGCCTACCGTGCCTCTCTCAATCAGATCACTCAAGGTCCTGTATCCCTTCAAGATCGATTCAAGGCACACCAGGACACCAGCAGACGCTTCAAGAAATTCGCAGAGGGCCTTGGGTTCAAGAACGTCCCTCTGAACGAAGAGGTCTCAGCCAATGGCATGACCGCCGTAAGCTGGTTCCCTCCATCTGCCTTGTCCTGGGTGCTCATCCTTTGTCTCCCTTGCGCAGCTCTACTTCCCCGAGGGAATTGTCGCGAGCGACATCGTACCTCGTCTTTTGAAGAAGGATGTCGTGGTCGCTGGTGGTATACATTCGGCTATCAAAGGTGCGTTGAGAATGATATAACCATTTCCTACCCTTGGTTGACTCCTATTACCCTTTCACAGACAAGTATTTCCGTGTCGGGTACGTCTGTCCATCTGCGTGCTCAGTTGTCCCAGGGACTCATACTTGTTTTCCTAAACAGACACATGGGTGTCAGCGCCGTCGACCCCGAGCGAGGCGACATCGGCAAGGTCGAAAACGCGTTGGCGGAGACACTCAAGGAAGCGAGAGCTTCCAAGGCATAACTAGGTAACTACATGAATGACCCCAACCCCGCAATATCGTGTCAGGTTACTTTCATAGTGAAAAGAATCAGAATCAACAGTGCACCCACAGCGGGCTAAACGTCGAAGCAAATGTCTCATCTGTATGACTTCTGGTGCCCCAGTACACCGCGTAATACTGCAAGCTCGAAATATCCCAAGATCCATATACCTCCAATGATGCTGATGATTGTGATAAACAGTTACGGCTTGTTATTTCTAGATCGTCGCATAATCATCAAGGTACACACAATTACACTGTACTGATTTCCCTGTGTTCGCCTTCGCCTCCCATTCTATCATACCACAATTTCCCTTCGGTAGTCGGTGCGATATATCCAGCTCTAATCACGAAATCACCAAAGCGCTCGCCCTCGTGGCGTTCGAGCGCATATCTCTTGATCATGGGCTTGAGGATGGCCAAGATCTCGGGTTCCGACACTGTTTCGCGGTAGATCTTATTGAGCCGTTGACCGTAGTATCCACCACCGAGGAGCATCGCGTAGCTGCCCGGAGCCTTTCCGACGAACGCCACCTCTGCGAGACGTGAATCAGAAAAAGGAACGACGAGGTGTACTCTCGGCACATACCAGCAACGTAGGGTCTAGCGCACCCGTTCGGACAACCGGTCATGCGCATGACGATGGAGTCGTGGCGCAGGCCGTTCTCTTCGCATATCTTTTCCACTTTATCGACGAGCACGGGCAAGTACTGGCAACGCGGAACATCTTTGATATCTGTGGTCATAGACGACAGTAATTAAATAACTCACCCGCTCAGATTCAGCCATGGCAAGACCTAGATTTGTTGGTCGTTAATGACGAACGAGTAGCAGGGTAGAAAAGAAAATGACTTGCCGCATGTAGGAAACGCTACGCAAGCCGACGCCGAGAGCCGCAATCCCGAATAGTTGACATTATCGAGCTTGTACTCGGCGAGCAACGCCTTGATCCTCGGAACCTCCTCAGGAGGGATCTCAGAAACGAGCAAATGCTGGTTCGCCGTCATACGGAACGTGCCCTTGTGAACCTTGGCGATTTCACGCAGACCTGTCTTGAATTCCTTTCCGGGTTCGTCTTGGACGCGTCCGTTTTCGATGTAGATCGTGACGTGATGCCTGCCGTCTTCACCGGCGGTCCACCCGAAATGATCAATGTTACTTTCAAAGGAATAAGGTCGAGCAGGGGCGAGGTCGAAGCCAAGGCGGTCTTCTACTTCTCTCTTGAAGTTGTCGAGGCCCATACGATCGACCGTATATTTCAAGCGAGCGTTCTGCATCAGAGGTCAAAATTCCTAGCTCGTGAATGCACAGTGATCGATTTCACCTTTCGGCTGTTGATGCAAATCAGCGATGAACGTATACCAAAGAAACATGGCAACTTACTCGACACGGTTCCCATTGTCCCGCTGCGTCAACATGACCTTCTCTGCTACAAGTGGTCCTTGCTCAACGGTACAGAACCCAATGACATCAGCAATGCGAGGGTACGTCTTTTTGTTACCGTGAGTTACACCCATGCCACCACCCAGTGTGACATTAAAGCCCTCCAGATCGCCATCTTCGTCGACGATAGCGATGAAGCCAAGGTCATTGGCAAAGATATCGACATCGTTGTAAGGGGGGACAGCGACCGCAATTTTGAACTGGATGGGACTCAATTTGTGGCCAATCCCAATCAGCGAAGGAAATATACGGACCTTGCGGGGGAGATAGAACTCCCCATACAATGGCTCAAAGTCCTTGACGGCTTCGCCAGCCACCATCTTCTTATCGAGCCAGATTTCATGATATGCAGTTGTTCTGGGCAGCAAATGGCTACTGACGAGTTTGGAAAACTCATAAACACGATGGTGGAGTTTCGACAACGAAGGAATCGCAGAGCAGATCACATTACTGGCAAGACGTCAAATGACGGTTCATTCGACCAGACAGTGAACCGTACCGATTGACATCACCGCACGCAGCCAAGGTATCCATCAGCACTCGGTTGATTTTTTGGATAGAGGGCTTCAGATGACGCTTGATAACACCATGGAACTGGAAGGTAGACCTCGTGGTAATCTTCAGTGTACCATTGGCATGTTCGTCGGAAATCTGGTCCATTTGCAACCATTGCTCTGGTGTACAAACACCACCTGGCGTGCGCACACGGATCATGAAGCTGTAGGCCGGCTCGACTCCCTGAGCCTGGCGTTCATCACGAATATCCCGGTCGTCTTGCTGGTAGATCCCGTGGAACTTGGTGAGCTGAGTGTCGGATGGAGCAAGCGCTCCGGTAGTCGTATCCTCCAAACCCTCTGCGATGGTGCCACGAAGGTACTCGGAAGCTGCTTTGATATGCTCGTTCGTGATTGGCTCGGGTTCAGCTTCCGTGACCTGGACGCTGTCGACACCGAGCGCCTTCCAAACCTTGGGTTCCCAGACCTTGTATCCGGTCTGGGGTCCATCAGCGTCTTGATCGTCTCCTAAGCCGAGATCAACAAAGCGCTCCCCCCCGAGTTGCTCTAAGCGCAAGTCGAGGTCCTTGCCGGGCTTGTTGTAATAATGAGCATCTTCAGGTCGAGGCCAATAGTGGCTGTCACCGAGGCCAAAGACGGTGTACCGTAGCTTGGAAAAAGGCTTTTCGTTGCGCTGCGTGGCGGCGTTCAAGGCTTTGAAAAGCTGTCGTCCATTTTGAGGTGGTTCACCCTGGCCAGCGACGGAGGTCACGAATGCAACGTGTTCCTCTTGTGCCAGGCTCTGGATGGTCATTGAATCGAGGGTACCAATGGTAGCCGTCATGCCTCTCGCCTTCGCGCGGTTGACTAATTTCTTCGCGTGTTTTTCAGCTGTGCCTCCGTCTGAGGCGTATAGCACGAGAAGAGGTGGTGCGTCAAGTGCGACAAGCAAATCATCGTAGGCCTGCTGGGCCTTCCGCCTACGAGCCTCCTTGACGCTCTCACCCAAGCTACTCACGAGCTCAGTGGCTATCTGAGGCTTGGAGCGAACGAGCTGGGAGAGATGGTTTTTCCGGTCAAGGAATTGCTGCAGGTCGTTCTTGACAGCATCAGAATCGAGGATGAAAGGCTCTTCGCCTCTAGCCTCCTTGACGGGGTCCCAGCGATACAAGGGCCAGTAACCCGAGTCAACTGCAAGTTTTGTCTCCTTCAACAACTCAAGCGCGGGGGAGTTCTCCCCGTCGTAAGGGAGGTAGGCGAGGACGACCGATGGGCCCTTGTGCCTGTCCGCTTCCATCACAGCCTGCAGGGCCTGTGCGTACGAAGAGTACACGGCGATACTTGCAACGTAGACGTCTCCGTGGTTCATGGCATACAAGCCAACATCTTGTTTGCGGCGGTGTGGATCGGTTGCATTTCGGGACGAATAGGGTAGAGTGTCGAGGATGAGAATATTGATATCGAGGCCAGAGGCTATGGCGTGGTGTAAGCCCGATGAGCCAAGATCGTAGGCCCAGGCATCTGAGCCAAGTATCCACCTGGACTTTGAAGGGAAGTATGCTTTTAATGCAAGAATGCGATCAACGAGCCCGTTTGAAAGCTGTGAAGATTCCAACGCTGCGGTTGCTTGAGCTCCAACAGCACGGCTCTTCGAGCCATCATCTTTAACTTGTAACCACTGAGCGAGAAGTCTGTGCAACTCGGTACTGAGTTCCTCGACCTCCATCAAAGTTTGAACAGAGTCAATGAGCTGAGCCCGCTGGTCCAACTGGCCTCGGATCCGACCCAGCGCATACTCGGGGCTGGTGGCTATGTTGCCCTCTGTAGGAACCAGCTCCGGAGAATTTGAGATTTCTAATCGCGGACCAAATATGTGAGATAAGATCTTGGTGTACGAAGACTCGTGCTTTGGAACGTGGGGAACTGAAGGGTGCGGCGAGGAAAGGACGTCGTTTTGGAGGTGCAGTGGGGATGAGATCGGGGTGTTACTCGTGGTATGAACAAGGTTAAGCAAATTGGGCGGGCTGAGTTGCTCGGCATTAGTGAACCAAACGCTCTGGACGGACACCTGTGAGTGCGCCTGGCGCTCCTGCAGTGCATCGACGATGTCGAGATAAAGCGGCGTCCATTTCGTGTTGGAACGTCGGAGCTGCTCGAGCACGAGCACATGAGAAGCTGAAGGGGGAATAGCGCGCAAGATATGCGAAGGGGAAAGAGGAGCAAGTAGCCCAATGGAAACGAAGGAGACACCGTCGATCTCCGAAATGCTGGGAATGTTTCCAAGCACGAAGACGACAATATCTGGATTCCCGTCACCTTGGATCGTCAGAGGAACGGAGGGACGACGGGTGAGAGTCGACGTGGACAGCGCAGCGGATCCATACAGCTGGTAGAGTGCCGAGATGGGCTCTGGTGTATCGACGTTCGTTCCACTGGCAACCTTTTCGGAAAGGAGGAACGGTTGCACATCCTCTTCAGCAATGTCCACGACTGGACCATCCGCTAGTTCATAGAAGACGTGTACGACTGCCTTTTTCTCCGCGCGGGCAAGCCGAGAAGCAAGAAGGGCATTATCATGGGCCTCTTGGGGCGTGTAGGAGATCACGAAGAATGGGAATGCAGACTGAAGCAAGAGGACGTCCGACAGGTCGTCCTGGACCGCAATGTGGAGGACGAGCGGGAGGGAGGAGAGCTCTGCAGCGAGGAGAACGAGACGGAGAGTTGATTGGGATGTGAAGGAAGAAGTGAAGGAAGCTAGCGATGCGCCAGATGCAAGTCGGAGTATGGACACACCGGGATCACCACCCGCGGGGACGGATTGAACGCTTGGCCGACGAGATCTGGTTGTGTCTGAGAGGGTCTTGTAGGACTCGGCGAATGAGCCGGAGGGTTGGGAGTGGAGCACGATGTCAGAGGCGAGAAAGGCCACCCGAGAGACTGTTGAGATTGCGGCCATGGCTAAGCTCGACGAGGGGCAAAGTTTGGCTGGCCAAGTGGGTCGGTCATGTCGGATTTAACTACGATTGCTCGCGAGCACACCATTTCACCGTCATCAAACCGTTGATTACACGCCGGAAAAACTATACGTAATAACCACTACGCCTGAGCTTTCAGATCCTTCAAATAATAATGCGCCCGTCCGAGCATCCAGATTGTGAACGAGAATTTGAAGTTCGGGTACGAGATCATGCAGTTTTTGTTAAACACGCCCTCGATTGCTTCTTGCGGCCAAGATCCATCCTGTTGGCAAGTTCTCAGAACATGACACGTTTCACAACCCGTATTTCTCACCGGAAGCTGCCGCGACATGACCAACTTGACTGCCTTCTCAATGGGTTCCGCATGCGGGTACCGGGCGTACATGAGAGCCATGGCTGCCCAGCATGTCTGCACAACCTGAGTATTTTCGTGTTCGACCCAACAACGGAGTTCGCAAGTCTATAAATCGAGTCAGGTCAGCATCTGTCGAATATGAGGGCAAAGGTGTAGCTGACCTTGTAGCTCTCTCCCCAACCTCCGTCCTCTCGTTGTTTCGAAAGTAGAAAATCACACGCACGTCGGACAGCAGGGCTGTTCCCGTAGTACTCTCCGCCGAGTGCTAAACTTTCCAGCGCAAATTGAGTCGCATACGTGAAACAAATCCCCCATGATCCGACCCAACCGCCTTCCGGTTTCTGCACTTGGTGAAGCCATTTGATCGCCTCCGTAATTGTCCGCCTGGTAATGTCAATTGTAACCATCCTGCTGGGTGAAAACGGTCCTACTCACCCGATCTCCGCTGCTCGGTAGTTTGGATAATGTTTCCTGAAAATGGACAAGGACGTTATCACGGAAGTCGTGCACTCCGGGTAACAGAATTCAGTCATGATGTCCCCTGTAAAACGATCAGTTCGACGACGCGGTTATAACTAGCACACCGTACCAAAGACCTCTGCAGCATTGAGCCACTCCAACCACTTGGCTCCCCTCACAAGCTCGTAGCTTGCATAACCGCCATTGCTGTTCTGCATCGAGAGCAGCGTGTCGACCGCATCAAAGAGCCGATCATCTGAGATGACCTTCTCCGTTCCTCTAAGAGTTTTGTTGAGCGGGATGTCATCTCTGACTATCAAGTATACGCACTCTACCTGATTTTGGAGGTACAAGACCGATTTCAGACCTTCTCCCGTGCAGTCACTGACCGTATAGCCTTGTTCTTTCGTGCTGAACGGCCATGCTCCCTTGGTTCGGTGACGATAAGCTGTCCCGTAATGCTTCGGGTTCTCTCGAATTTGGCAATCATCCAACCACCCCAAGGCCATTCTCAAGCTTTCCTTGTTTTCCGGCTCTTTCGCGAGACCCGTCTCAACAAGCGCCTGCGTGATGAATCCAATATCCCACAGTTGGCTGCCATTCGTCCCGCACATCATTATGCCTTCCGCGCCAAGCCACATGAAATCGGCACGCTTGATGGCGTGCTCGCGGTATACCTCTGTATCGGGACCATCAACCACGAAACGACACAACAAGTTCATCATCTTGGAGACAGGCCCAATCGTCTGGTACGCCGTATTTTCGTCCTCGTATACGATGAGCTTGTAGGTGCGCTCCAACGCAACTTTTCGGAGAGCGGGAATGGCGCAGCTTTCGTAGATCGATAGTACGCCATTCATCGCATCGAGAAGCGAAGTGTGAGGCGAGTAGAGATCGACAGCTGCAACGTTGTTACGCTGTGCCGGCCAGTATATGCGGTCGTAGTCGGTCGTGTATAGCTCCTGAAGACGAAACCATTGAATGTAAGAATCTGGCAGACTACATGGATGCATACTTGGCGAAGGGAACGGATCAAGTCGTTTTCTTCCATCTTGAAGCGAATACCATAGAGATAACTCATGGGTATGTAGACGTTACGGGTATGAATCCACCATTTGTGTGGATGAAATGGAACCCAGTCAGGGAAGAGCCTAGAAATGATCAACGCAGGGTCTAGCAAGTATTTTGAGCATCAAACCCACCAAAGCTCGGGAGGGACGGGGTTGAATCCTTCCCAATCATAAACATTGAGAATTGACAACCAAAACTTTCCCCAAGAGGGAGCACCTGTTGCTCCCCCTGGATGAGCAGTCAGCACAACACGACAGGCACCTGGAATGAGAAAGCTACCTAGCCGGTGAAGGGTAGCCCTTGCTTTGACAGCAACTGGATGTTCAACGCTCATGCCGAGGATCCGCAAAACCACATAGTTGAGGGCAGTTCCGAACACGGTGGAATGTCCTTCAATGTGTCTAGGGAGGGTTACACGGTGCTCGCCTGACATAGGTTGTATGCTTACAGACCCCAACCTCCGTCTTCAGGATTCGCCCGATTTATGAGGTAACGAATCATCTCGAGGCGTTCTTCCTCTTTGAACCCCATACCAGCAGCATATGACCCAATGACAAGACCAGGGTGCAGGAACATTGGTCCACCATACTCGCCAGCCCAGTGCCCATCGTGCGACTGGAGGTGCTTGTAAAAGGTATAACCGTTCCGAGCGGCTTCAAGTGGTGTGGCTGCTTTCGGAAGGTCGGGGAGGTTCTGCAGCGGTTCATTTGCGGTTCATTGCATGTATCACAACACTTACAAGAGGCTGACCTGTCCAGTACTTGTCTACGTGATTCTGAGGCCACTTGTCGCGCTCGTCGTCCGTTTTCAGGTAGTGCCAAGTATGGCGACCCCCATCGTTGACAAGCAGCCTCCACCACGAATAGTTGGTATACGGCTCTTTGCCAGAGTCGGGAATGTCGAGCGGAGAGTACAACTTTGCGAGTTGGCTGGCAGACATGAATATGGTGGTTCCAGACAAGGCTGCGGAAGCGAATATTGAACCTTGGATCAGACCATTTTTTTTTACTACATCGTAGTGACCGTAACGGCTCAGTGTACCCGCTCGACGCTCATTGGCCACTAACGCGTCCACAACGTGCCCGCATATATATAACCATCGTTTCGCTGGCCATGACCAGTTTCCGTGACTCGTCAATACTCCTCATAGAAACAGGCAGAACAGTCATCAGGGCTGGCCTCGGCATACAAGAACTTTTGAAAACCCCAACTGTGGTCTGTTACACTTCACTTGCCGCCGTTCAACTCTAACAAGGCAGATGGGCCTACAGGAAATATCTGCATGCGTCGGCTTGAGACAGGCAGCGGGGGAATCCTCGTCCAGTTCCACCACAAATGGAAATCAGGCAAGCAGAACAGGAGAGGCTAGTGACTGCGGGCGTCCGCTAGCATCAGCCACCCGCCTCTCCTCGCTCCCCTTCCACGCGAGTACCACCGCAAAGGTCAACGACTATCTTGTCGGCGCCCAACTCGACGAAGCGCTCGAAGCAGGCCAGGATATCCTTGTATCATGGCCGTTCGCAGACGGCGATATCCGCGACTGGACTCAAGCTGAAGCCATCTGGTGTGCACTCTGATGTGTATGTCTGTGCTCGATGCATTCTTACCACTGAAGCATGCAGGAAACATGTCATTTTCAACAGGCTTCAGATAAAACGCACTCAAAACGAATCTCCAGTCATGCTTTCCATCGCGCCGGGGCTCTCTCGCGCTTCTCAAGAGCGAATATGTCAAATCTTCTTTGAACGCTTCAACGTAGCCAGCTTTGCGATCGTTGAGCGGCCCATGACGCAGATATACGCAACTGGACAACTGAGCGGCGTTGTCGTCGACATAGGATACGAGAAAACCGATGTATCACCTGTGTTTGACGGTTTTATCGTGCAGAATGCACCGTCTTCGACTTCCCTGGGCATAGGCGACTGCGAAAAGTACCTTGCCAATCTTCTGCGCTCAAACCAATCTGTCATGGCCGCTGCCTCTCCCTCCGATTCCCCTAGGAATCCCGAAGCCATCCAAGCATTCCTCCTTGATCTTGTCAAATACATCTGGGCCGAAGGCCACGTTCGAGTTCCGTCAGACGGTCAAATTGCGGAGCTACCAGAGGATGAGGGGATCACAGATATTGCCGCAGTCCTAGTTGCGGGAAAAGAAAAGGCTGTAATCGAGGCTGGAACAAAGAAGAAAGCGACAGCAAAGGCAACCGCTGCAGAACAAGCACGTGCAAAGGAAATCGAGGCTCTCGACCTCACCACAGTGCAGTTCCGCGACCACTCGATAACGTTGGGGAAGGAGCGACATCGGTTTTGCGAACCACTTTTCGATCCTTCGCTTCTTTATTCGTTGCCTCAAAGAGCCGAGATAGGACCTGAGGATCATCCGCTCTCATTACAAGATACAGTCGGATTTTCAGTCGGTCAGACTAATGTTGACCAGCGACAGTACATTTGGCAAGGACTATTTGTCACTGGAGACCTAGCAAGCCGCGTCAAGGGTACCTTTCTCTGGTTTCACCCTTTACCTATCCTGAATGTCTGTTGAATAGGAATCGGTACTGCACTGCAGTCACGTTTATCGCCATTTATTCTTGGTAATCCAGATCAGCATAACGAGGTCCAACCACGGTCAATTCGCGTCGTCAGCCTGCCTGACTATTTTGCCGAGTATCGAGAGAAGGGAGACGGTCTCGCAGCATTCTTAGGAACCAGCATTGTCGCCAAGGTCAATGTGAATCTACCATTTTTCTACGCCTTATTGACAACCACCGAACCAGATTTCATTCAATGATGCTCAAGGAAAAAACTTTGTCTCAAAATCGGACTACGAGGAGAAGGGCCCGCGCGCTATCATAGAAATGTCATCTGCGTTGCTGTAATCTTCAGATTTGAACCCCTCTATAGGGGGTTATCTACCTAATGCGGAGTTTACAATTCGTGGAAAAACTGTACAGTTGCATGGAACTCTATTGACAATACTTGCGTTTACCACCAAAAAGCCATCCTCAAGACACCCACCACTTCACGTCGCCCACAAGTCATACTCGATGGCACCCACCAAGAAATCCAAAGCTGCCAAGTCGACCGAGTCCATCGCGTCTCGTCTCGCTCTTGTTGTGAAGTCGGGCAAGTACACTTTGGGGTACAAATCAGCATTGAAGCAGATGCGCAGTGGCAAGGGTGAGCGTCCTAGTTGTTATACTCACGGGGACTGGAGCGTGAGGCTGAGAAGGTCCCTCGGGCTGACGATCGTTTTCCTCGTCATTTTCCGATGCCCCGTTCATAGCCAAGCTTGTCTTGATCGCCGGAAACTGCCCACCCCTGCGCAAATCGGAAATTGAGTACTACGCCATGTTGTCAAAGACAACCGTGCACCATTTCGCTGGCACCAATGTCGCTCTTGGCACTGCCGCTGGTAAACTGTTCCGCGTCGGGTAAGTCGACCACATACATCCTATCGTTGACATCTATCTGACAAGGACCAGTGTTATGACTGTCACCGACCAGGGCGACTCGGACTTGCTTACTTTCGCCGAGGGCAACGCTGCATAAAAAGACAAAATACTGGGAGCGCCTTTATGATACTCTATGTGGGATTTATGTCGCAGAGCTAATATTCCAGTACTCTCGCATGCCAATACATGTATTAACATGCACATGCACATTACGCTCCGTATGAGTTTATCGTCGTGTCTTTGTATATTGGCAGCAGACATAGATCCCGCTGAAGAAGCTCGTACTGGTGGATTCATGGCTGATGGTATAAAGCCAGTGTAATACTACATGATCATCGTGACAAGCTCGTATTAAGACCTATGTGTACCGAGTCGTTCATGCGAGGTATAAGTATAATTACGTTCAACAAGATAGCAAGAAAACTGCAAGATGCGTGACTTGAAGTTGGTTCCCTCTACATCCCCCCTTCTTTGTGCCCCGCGAGACTCCCAGATGCGACCAGTTGGTCAACCATGGGTTGAAACGTGCAATAATGGATACTTTGCTTGGGCTCGTTAGATCGTATTGGCGGATAGACCAGCGGTTGAGGACGGGATAGGTGTGGCTGCCTGGCCAGCGGTAGTATTCTTCGTACCTCGACATCTACGACTTGGGGTGCAACGAAATCGTGCGGTTCGAGGGAGGGGAGGTTATCGAATGCGATGGGATTTTCACCGCTCTCTTCGTCCTGTACGTTCAACCGGCTCCACTTGCGCGAAATACTTTTGGAGGCGCTAAGTCCTCGACGGACAGGTGGCATCGAGACGGAAGGCACTGGCAGGAATGAGCCCATCCGAATGTCGAGGTGAGGGAGTGGGGGCGGCCGTCGGAGATGGCGGGGAGGTGCGAGGACCGCAAGTGGAGCAAAGGCATCTACTGAAACACGTGTCCCGAGGAGTCCGCGGTGCGCATGTTCGAAGTGACCTGAGAGTTGTTGTGCACGGATGAATACCTCTTTGCAATCTTGCGGTACGCTTAAGCGAAGCGACAGATAGACAGCGACGTTCACGTACCACGCGCCGGACACGGTAGTGCCACTCTCGACAGGTGGCTGAGTTCAACGTGAGTCTTCAAAGCTCGTAATGAGCTGTGAAGTCGTCCAGAGCAACGTGAATGGGAACAGTGATACATTCCATCCTGCAGGAGCGAAATTGGCACTAGTAAGACTTTAGTATACACAGAGAATTCAAGTTGCCACTTACCTGCTGCATGACACGAGAGCAATGCCGAGAAAGATGCTGTAACACAAAACATTAGTGATTATAGACAAAATACCTAGAGGTGTAAATGGCACCTCCTCCAAGAGCTACCTAGTAATCCTGCAGGCAAGCCCAGCCACTTGATCAAGTACAGGGTAAAGCTGCAGGATTCTGGATAGCACCTGGGGAAAGTGATGTCTTTTACAAGAAAAGTCTAGTGCCAGCAACCACAGTAAACAACAAATTGTCAAGTTAATCACCTTTGCTAATGTATCCCAGCTATTGAGTGTGATGGTGCATCCCTCCCACTCACACTGCATTGTCTGGACAACACAATGTGCAAGGCGAATAACTTCTTCCTTTGACAAGTTAACCTTTGACATATCAAATTTAGATGATGATGTCCAGAGGAAAAGATAGTTGAATATTAGGAAAAGAAGATTGTTGATTTGCCAAAATTGAAATTAACAAAATACATACATGTAAATAAGTCAAAAGCGGATTACAAATCAGTAAATATATATAAATTGAACCAAACAGGCAAATAGGATGCAATTGGTAGACAGATACAGCCAGACAATGGGTTATGTAATCATCTCAGGAGCATATGACAAAACTCAAATCAGACCAGCATTTCTTATTATGGTTTGGGAATGGTCACAAATTTTGAACAACAGACCTGGACCATTCAGGTCCAGGCATACTTTGACTAAAGCAAGATTTTTTCACACATTGATGATTTTTCACAAATTCCAAGGTTTGATTGTTCGCACTTTAGTGTATTATGTAATCACAGCCACTTTTTCGTGATTAGATAGCATTTGCAAAACATCAACATGAACAAATAAGCCCCTAGTAACTAATTATTCCCCCTGTAATATACAGGCTGACTTGCACAAGATGTGAGCAAGAGAATGAAATCTGCATACATCAAATAGTTCTATTTTACTTTTTGTAATGTTGCAATACAGTAGTTTGAGTACTACTGTAAAGATATGATCTTCGAGTTAGGTTCATCCACACATCACAAATGGGAAACCAATGTGCAAGCGTGACTGACTTTGAAAATTTGCTTATATAAGATCAGTCTGAATTTTTGCAAATTCATCAAGCCTAAGGTTGTATCTCTACAGTATATACCATCTGAATTGCATCCAAAAGTGAATCAATGAAAGATGATACTTACAGGGACTGTGTCTGTGAAGTGTGTTTTGGCTATGAAAGAAGATGAGCTCACTTGGATGGTCTTTAGCATTGTATTCTGTACTACTGTTTATCAGTATGTATTGGTAGAAGTTGCTTATGTTTCAGCTCAACAAATATGTATAATCATTCTCATGTCCAGCCAATCTTCTATGATTTCTCTCTCAGAAATAAGGCCATTGTGGGGTAAGGACAATGTCAAGGATTGTATATGTATAGCAGAAATCCTTCCCTTCATTCAAAATTCCTGCCTGAACAAGTGTTGGAATTTGGTGGAACCTGTCAAACAATGTCACTCATGGGAACCATACCATAGTATTTAAGGTAGCCTATCTATAAGATGTACCTCATTTGTTTGCAACAACTCACCACTGTCTTCCTGAGTCAAGCCAAACAATCCCCTTTGTAACTGTGCTCTAACAACAAGAAAGACAGAAAATGGTAAAACAAGTACTTAATTGAAAACAATTGATGGAAGCCTGCCATGGCTGATGATGGGAAACACTGAGATGGGTGGGCAACAGAACAGAATCATGCTCTGTATGGGTGACTATGGCATACAGATACAAGGAAGACTACTACTCTCTATGAGGTACAGTGGGAACATACAGTATCATACATGTGATGGTATGCCAGCAGGCTTACAAGTTGATGGGGAACAGGTGGGTAGTCAGCATGTATGCAAGTAGAACATGTAAGGGAGAGGGAAGTAGGTTCAGTTTCACAGATGATATGTTGCAAATTTGTAAACCCCCATCATAATGCAGCTGAGTTTTCATTGCCTAAAAATGGCACAACCACCCCTCGTCACACAGTGAAATTGCATGACAACTGCATGACAACCATGTTACCATGCCATGATATTTGGATTTTGGGCCCCCAAAAAATCAATTGTAACTTAAAATTCATTGTAACACAAGACGATTTTATGTCAATGCACCACAAGTTCTCAGCATGGGCCCAGGATTTTTCCGACATATGCCTCTGTTACATAGTTGACAACCACAATTTCCCAGTTCATATCTGAGCTGGGGAACATGGCATTTGTGTACATAGTAGGAGAGAAAAACACAATACAGTTAGCTGGAGTTGAGGACAATGGAGAACAGCACAAACCATACTATACTCTCTGATGTTAACTTTGAGACTGCCAAACAAAGCCAAGGTCACTTTAAGTCAACATAGAGAATGGGCACCTCAAGTGTATTTTGCAATCACTTGGATGACGATGCGACAACAAACCTAACAGACCCACCGAGAAATCCAATGAATGTCATCCCAACAAGCCTGAGGGAATGATGGGGATATGTGGTGAGTTGAGCATTGAGTTGAGTGGTTGAATGTGTTGAGAACACATGCAGAAGGGGCAAGCGAGAACGGCAATAACGGCAATAAAGAACGTCGACCAAGGCAGCCAACTTAGCCGCCAGATGATGCAAGGAGTGAAGAGGCGAGCCGCGTGACGAGTGACTGCGGGGGCATGCAGGTCGAGTCAGGAGGAGAGACCAAGTCAAGCGAAACGAAAGCGCTGCTCGCGAACACGGTGGCGCAGAGATCAAGGAGCGAACAAGAGCGCCGAGATGCGCTGGTCGATGGGGAGCATAAAGGAACGCGTCATGACGCGCCGATCGAGGAGAAGACGGAGTAGTCGGAGTGTACCATCGCGTACCTCAACAGGCAAAGAAGTACCTGGAACAATCCATGACCATCCTATACCAATCAGACACACGCAACGAGGCGGGCATGCCGGGTGAGCCACAAATCGATCCAGAATGCCCCAGAGGCAATAACGATGAAATGAACACGGCAGGGCGGGATAACAGACCACGAGGCCGCGTGGATGCGCCGGAGGTGTTAGAGAGCTCGAGGGCGATAGGGACGGAGTCGAACGACATGGGAGAATGGACAGTGCATGAGTTGAAACAAGACCCTAGCTGGACAGGAATTAGCGATACATGCAACATGTGGTACGAAGGACGCACCTCCACACTACCTAGCAGACATCCCAAGCAACCCATACGACCCATCAACTGTATCGAGGGAGAATCCAACCAGGCCCGGAAACATCAGTAGAACCCGAGCTAGGTCGTAGGCGTATTCACCGACCCATACAGTCACTTAGGGCTGAATTAGAATATTAGAGGTGTCATCTGTGGGATAGCGCTGCTTGGGCAGTGTCCCCATTTACCGGCCAGGCAGACTTACCATTACGAATCGGGTAACCGCTCGAGTACAGCGCTGCGCATCGTTCACTTCGATACTTTTAGTAGGGAAGAAGGCCCACTCATCAGACTAACACAATAGACATATCCGACATCTTTGGTATAATTAGAATCACATCCGCAACAGGACACTATCCTTGAGATTCAAGGGAATCATACGTACTATAGAAAACTCAGCTTAACATAATATGGCATGATGTCACCAGAGCTCTTCATCAAACCGTTCCAGGACTGCAGATGCATCTTCGACATCTTTCTGAGCTTTCTTCCTCATGTAAAAGATCGGACAATCTTTGCTCGTACACAGGACATCCTTGAACGCAAGAGGAGTCAACATCATAAGGACATGTAAAGACGGAGTTGGTACCTGATGCAATGATCCTTGACATCGCTGACACTGGGTCCACAATCTTGAGAACCGGACCTGCATCTGTGAGGTGGCGTTTACTTGTTTTTGATAGAGTTCATGGATCCTTGGGCGGCAGTTGTTGCAAACAGCGCCGTCTTAACCTCTCCGTGAGATGTTAAAATTTGAAGTGAGAAGACATGCACGGACTGGATACACTATTGTTCGGTCGTAAAGCCGTCTTGCATCCAAGACAAGTAACTGTTTTGACGGCGAACTTCATGAGTCCTCCAACGGTGGGAGTTGCGATCGTAATTGAACGAGTATGATCGCCGGACACTAAGAGAAGTCAAGTACTACAAATACAAGCCGAGAATCCGAAACGTACACAGTGAATTGGCTTTTTCGCCAAGAATGGGTTCGAAAATCCTCATGAGAGGTTTTGAGAGTTGGTTCTCGAGATAGTACTTAGTATCGATGGGAATGTTGTTCTCGAGGACGTAAAGCGGATCCTCGGACTTTTCATAGGCAGCGGCACCTGCGGAGGTAAGGATGCCCATGAATTCTCTGCATAGCACAAGTAGCTGGGGGATATACCTTTGATGCCTTTGACAATGACATACGCAACACGATCACCAAGAGCTGGTGCAGAACCAGCATCACGTTGACGCATTCGTTCTGCTAGTTCCACGTGGGCCTGTTTTGCTGCGTAATCTGCTTTGGCAAGCGCTTTCGTGATCACAAGCTGGGACATGTCAACTTTGTTTTGCAGCAGATCAGATATCATCCGTTTCGTATAGCTAAATTCATGGTCAGCGTCAGTGAACGAGATAGACTCATGTCATACTCTTCCGCGCCCTTTACATCTCGATCAATGAGCATCTTGTGTAGGCACGTTTCGATAACGGTCGAAACAAGTCGACAGTTGTCTCTTCGGACCGTCTATTTGAAGGTAATTGGAGAACTGCTAGATGAGTGCTTTAGAAGAATACGCGCCTCGATTCCTTTTGCGTCCATTTTGTCATATTTCTCTGCCTTCGTCCAGTAGAGTCCTGCATACCGCTTTTTGCTGATAAGCAAATAAGGGAAGTAAACTTTTTCAAACTCGAGATTGATCGGCTTGACAAACTTGGCCGTGACGAAGGCTGCAGCTTGGGCTCCTGCGCCACCACCCTTGTATTAGGCAGGATGATAGCGAGGTTACAAAAAGGAACTCACCAAGTTCCATGACGGTCTTAAGATCTGAAGGACCAAATTTAACCATGACCGAATCTGTATCACCGTAAATTACTTCGGCGTTGTGACTATGACCATTCGATAGACAAAACTCGGCTTCTACTTCCTGACATTGATACGAAGAGTTAAGAGACGTCGTGACCTCATGGTATAGAAACCGAACCTGCTTGGTTTTCTCGATCATTTGGCGACCGTACGCGGTTACACTAGACGAGATGGGAAGACAGGGTAGCTTCCCAACCGTTGCGCCAGTGAATCCATACACGGAATTGGCACTTATCTGCGTGTATGTGAGCCTCACGCAATCAATAACATCGACCGAGTGTACCTTGAGGGCCAGTTGACGACCATCCAATACTGCTCTTCGAAAGGGGTCAGTTTCTTTCTTGAGATCCGCTTTCGCGCGTTTTCTAGCAGAAATGAGGTCCTCCAACACAGTTGGTAACAGTCCCTTCCGTTTTGCTTTCGTAACGAAGAAGTCTACGGCCACGGAGTAATTAGAGTAATGGGTGGATGTTAGCGACGTGTCGTACCGTTATTCGGTGTCTGAGTGTAATCTACGTCTCTGACGAGCCCCAGTCGGTCGATAGTCGCTTTGTCCAATAGTGTTGTGTAGCACAGGTTATGAGCCATCATAATGGAGGGATACAGAGAGCTGAAGTCGAGTGTCGCGATAGGAGAATCGTAGTAACCTTTCTTCGGCTCAATAACAGTCGCACCTTCATACTGTTCATCCGTGCCTGCAAACTTACAGTTAGCCGAACGGAGTTGCATTTTGTGTGTTGCTATGGGCTCACCTTCACCCTTGAATGCAGGCACGATATACTCTTCGCCGTTTGCTCTCCGAAAGAGCTGAGAGAGCACTTTGATAGACTGCCCACGAGAGAGTAGAAAATTGAACGGAACACCCGTAACGCGCGCCATTTCAATGTAGTTCACGAAACACATCAATTTATCGAGCAGTCGTTGCGGCAGGTATGCATCCTAAGCGGGGTGCATGTTAGATGGAACCCATTAGCAGGTATAGCGTATAACGCGACCTTCAAGCAATACACAGCCAACCGCCGCCTAGACTCAGGCCCACCATTCTGCAATTCCGTGATAACTGAATGGTGGACGTCTTCTTTTTGCTCGCCCAGGAACTGCGCACAGACAGAATTGAGCGTATAACTTCGCAGCTTGTGTTCACGCTGCATGAACTGGAGTACGTCAAGCTGCAGGCGACCATCAAGGACTGCCTCCTTTGAATCACGTTGACCGTAAGCTTTTGAAGAGAAGTGGGTATCTTTCACTTGCGTCTTGACGCCTTCGCGGGTGGGGTGTCATGCAGCGGCGCAAGACAAAGTAGAGCGTAAACGTACCTTTTAACCTCCCAAGATGGGGGAATTTGGTGGCTTTCAGATGTCTTGCCCGATCAATGAGGTATGGCCAATCGAAATTTGCGATATTGTATCCAATGACTACGTCAGGATCCACCTGTTCGATAAAATCCCGCCAAGTGTGAAGGAGCGTTGCTTCATCATCAAAAGAGAGAACTTGGGATCCAACAATGTGTGAACAAGAGTTAAGCGTGAACACATTCCGGATGAAGGGCTGTGCCTCGCCTGTTCCACATATGTTAGTTTCGTCGTCGGGTAGGGGTGACAGGGCTACTACCTTGACGAGTGACCATATTTGCAATCTGAATGACAGGATCGCTGTTGGGCTCGGGGAATATACCCTTTCGGCCAGCACACTCAATATCGAAGCTGAGTATGCGTAGCGGTGCAATCTTTTCCCAGTTCCCCTCAGGCGTATGGGAAATGAAAGCATCCCACCTTCAGGGTGCGTTTAGAAACTGGCACTTAGTTAAACCCACGTCACCGCACCTCACATTAAGCTCAATTTGGCACGTGGACCGTTTTGCTGCCTCAGAAAGAAGTTTATATCTTCCTGCCGGTATTTCGATCCAGTTCATTCCTACGACCTGACGAAAGATGAGTATACATCTCGCATGACAGTAAGAACCAACCTTAGTGTCTATCATGAACCGGAGTGTATACGGAATATTACTCTCGAAGGTAGGACAAGGTTGGCCAAGCGCGAAGAAATCTCCAAAAGGAATTTCGCCCCGTTCGAACACGCGTAATTACCACAAAGCAAGAAGTTAGCACAAGAAAGGTGCATTGTTTGAAATTGACTCATCTCGAACTTTAGGAAGCACTTTTGGCTCTAGTATCGTCAACTTCATGAACGGTAACCAATCGTCTCCTAGATAACCCCAAAGCGTGCGTTTTCGCACAATTTCGATATCAAGGACGTAGTTCCCTCCTGCGCTGTTCTGATCCCATGTGAATCTTATTGTGTTAGTTTGAAACACTCGCTGACTTACATTCAAGGCATCCATGAAGGCATTCAAGTCAGAATTTTCAAAGCCGCGAGGAACAGGGATGTAGAAATAAGGCATAAACTGTGTGACATTGGCAAGGACGCTGTTGCCGTCCTAAAGGATTTCATAGTTAAGCATCGGCTTCGAACGACACGCAAGACAGAAGGCACCTCGGTGACGCCAAACATACGCAACATTGTACGTCCAGTGCTGGGATCTGTTGCATTCTCAACATCGACCTGTTGAAAGACTAGCGCGGCTTGAGTGTGAGGGAAAGGAACTTATGAGAAGACACACTGATGGAGTCCTTCCTCTCGTTTATTGGCTTGAACTTTGGGCGCGACCAAGAATCAGCGCCACCTTCAGAGGCTGAAGTACATCAAGGTCAAGTTGGAGAGCGTTACGAACATAATACTTGGAGACATACATGGACCTTCTGCAACGTTCTGACTGAGCTGTTCTAGAACATCAGCGAACGAAGAGTTCTGCGTCTTCTGTGAACCGGAAGGAGCGAGCTTTCTTCGCTTCGCAGCGGGTTCAGTAGCCGTCTGTGTTTTCACTCTATTCGTAGTATAAGCACTTGGGCTCGGAAATTGGATTGCGCAAACTGTTTACCTAGATCCTCCGTTGAGCTTTGGAGTCGGCATGACAGAATGTCGCGGTTAGCAGAGAAGCTGCGACATTCGACGCGTGTGGTCGAGTTTGTACAATTTCCATTCTAGGAAGAGCCCCTGTTACAGGTATACTACACAGGTTGCTAACGGAGGAAGATTGCAGTGCACTGTTTAATGGTATCTGCAGGTGATTCGACACTGTGTCCCACAGTCCTCGGATCCATGTAGATTTCGTGGTCATTCCCCCCCTGTCGGCGTTAGTCAATACATCGACATACCGATCACTGAGAACTCACCGAATGAGTCTTGTCGCCAAAGAAGTGTATCTCCTCAAATCCCTCGTTCTCTACGAATCGCAGACAATAACGCTTGTCCCACCCCTGGGGGAAAACATCAAAGGAGATTTGACCACCGATGGAAAACGTCAAGTTTAGGTCGAGGTTTTCGGGGCGACATTGCTCGCGAAGCACCTTGATGAACGCAGCGCGAATCTGGTGTATCTGGTTCTGCATGTTAGCCTTGTGGTTTCGTTGAGAATTAGGTAGACTTACTTTGTCGTGTTCCACGAATGCGTCACGCTCTTCTTTGCTTTTCAAGGTGGCTTCATAAGCGGGGCATAAACGGACAACTTGAAGCCGAGCGATACATACGTTGCATTCCTGCCAATCGGGCTGACATTTATCATTCCGTTGCGAAATTCGACAAATGTGCCGCTGAGAAGGGATTAGATGAAACGAAACAACGGCTCAGAGATCTCGTCACGAACCGCTTGATTGGAATGTCGATTTCAGACAAGTAGCGAAGTATGAAGTTGACGAGTTTTTTATACTTTTCCTCTCCCACGAACTTGATGAATGATTGCGTTTCCAGAGGTTGCCCGAGACGAAACGCCTTCAATCCATTCTCTGCGAACCCAAAGTCAAAGTCTTCGAGAACTGGTAGGACGTCAGCTTGCAACAATAATTTTTGAGAGCGGTATGGAACGGACCGTTCCTGCCATCCACGGTGAGCTGTTCACTGATCTTTGCGAAATCAGAGCCTCCGACGAATCCGATGACCACCCTTTGTCTGAGCTCGCGGAGGAGTTTGACCATCTCTGGAGTGATTTTCTGTCTGAAAGGTGGTGTTGAACGTGCACCGATCAATCGCGAGGGTGATCATACCTGGGACGTGTGAGGGTGTCATCGACGTCGAAGAGAACCAACTTGTTGACGGGACGATCTGCGAAATCTGACGCGACCATGGTGGTGTGATGCGAGTCGATTAGATGTGGCGGTGCATCCGAGTACCTCTTGACTCTGATCATGCCAGTGGCCCACAGATACAACGTATTTTCTTTGCCATCCCAGTTGGTCGACACCCTCACTCCGAGAGCCCTGGTCGGCCAACAGCCACCACGCGAACCTTCTCCCCCTCCGCCAAAGGTAGCACCTGTTTCGAATGCAAAAGGTTGCAACATCTGTCTCGGGGCTGCATTTGCAGATGTGGATGAGCAACGGGCGCACTTTCGCACCGATTGGCATCGCTACAACGTCAAGATACGTCTTGCTGGCAGAAACCCTATCACAGAGTCTGCATTCGCTGAACTCGTAGGTGGTACGCATCTCCTCTCCTCTCCTCTCCTCTCCTCCCTCTCCCTTGGAACTGACGCTGTGCTACCTACACAACAGGCCTGGATGATTCTCTTTCGGGTTCCGCATCCTCTGACAACGAAACATCGGACGAATCAGACGTTGTCAATGCACTCCTGAGCAAGATCAACCATACGTCACTATCTGACGTCCCCGAGGAAGGCACTTTCAGAGCTCCGCTAACAGCCCTTACATGGTTTCACTCCCCACCATCAACTCAGATTGGAGTCTATAGAATGCTATTTCCCCTAGACACTCCACCATCAGCATATCTGTCGGAACTGAAAGAAATGCAAGCCATTATCGAGGGAGGGAGGAAGTGGGCTATGTTCATGGTTGCTGGTGGTCATTTTGCGGGAGCTGTAGTAAGAGTCGGGCGCATCGACGATGAGCAGGATGAGGTTGTGCAGACAAGAAAAGGAAAACCTCCAAAGCCAAAGCCAGAGACTGAAGTCTTGAAACACAAAACATTCCATCGCTACACAAGTAAGCCAGCTCCCCTTGACATTGGCACGCTTTGATCGTAAACCCAGCTCGTAGGAAGCAGGGAGGGTCACAATCAATCAACGACAATGCAAAGGGAGCTGCGATCAGTACCGGTGCCGTGCTCCGTCGATACGGAGAGCAGGCGTTGCGTGACGTGGGTGAAAATCATTACATTACGTCGGTTCCATTGCGTAGAACTTTGACAGGATATCCGTAATTTGCTTCAAGACTGGGCAGAAGACATCCACGAGTGCGAACGCATCTTCATTCGCGCAAGTGTATCCAATCGACGCATTTTCCTCGACTACGAAGGGTGCGTAATCAGCAAAGGGGATGATAGACTACGAACTTTCCCCTTCCCAACACGTCGACCTGTATGTTTCCGCCATTTGTCACCGAAATCACCAATTCATGTCGCACGACCTAGACCCAAGCGGAACTTGGCCGATGTCTCCAAGAATTAGTTCAAGTCAAGGTCTCTCACCTCACCGAAGAAGCCCTCCGCGCTCAGGATGAAGCTTATCTTGCCTCACTTCCGAAGCCAAAACCTGTTCCCACGCAACCCACTCCTGAAAGCATTGCAAAACCTAAAACTCCTCGTTTGACGAAAGAAGAAGAGATCTATCGCGAAAAATGGAGTCGACTACTTGACATGGTTTCTAAAGGTCGTCTCGAACCTCTCAAGGGGTTTTGGGAACGTGAAGGCGAGGATATCGGTGGCGTTGATGTGCCGATCCCGGAGTGGACAGGTGATCGGCGGGCGTCGCTTCTTCAGGTTGCAGCACAAGCGGGACATGAGGCAGTTGTGCAGTGGCTGCTGTTCGATTTACACGCAGATCCGACGACGTCTGTTTCGCTCGCGTGGACAAAGGAAGGTGGGATCGAGTCGGATCCGTCTGATGCAGAGGCGCCTCCTGCTGGGTCTGGGCGTACGGCATACGACTTGGCGCGATCTCGTGCGGTACGGGACGTGTTTCGACGGTGTGCAGCAGACCATCCTGAGTGGTGGGATTGGTTCGGCGTTGCACACATACCGAGTGCACTTAGCAAGGAGAAGGAAGACGAGAGAGACGACAAGAAGAAACAGAGGAAAAGGGGCTTGAGGGAGAAGATGCGCGAGAGAGAAGCACGAGAGCGTGAACGGGGGAAGAGCTCAGAAGTGGTGGTCCCCGTCGAAGAGCCCCCGAAGGCGAAGAAGGAACCACCAAGCGGAGCGCAGAAACTCGGGGGTTCCTCTGGCTCCACGGATGGTATTTCTGGACTGACCCCAGAAATGAGGGTAAAGGTAGAACGAGAACGAAGGGCCCGAGCAGCGGAAGCCCGGCTGAAAAAACTAGGAGGATGATATAGATACTGACATGCTCGGCCCGTTGCGAGCCGTGACGCGTGACTGACGCGTTGCGCAGAAGTCACGTGCGTTTGTAATAACGATCTCTTTGTTGAAGACGGCGACGAAAGAGAAATGGCCCCAACAAAACACGCCCGCATCGCTGAACAAGACAGCGACGACACCGAGCCAGACACTCCTAGACCAAATCATCGCCAAGGCAGCAAGAAGCGCATCAGCGACGTTCATGGGCACGATCCTGATGCCTCTTTTACCTCGGATCCTGGGCGCGCCCCATTAAGAACAGTCAGCATCAATGACGACGCGGCAGAGAAGCGGCGACGAAGAAAGAGCACTAAGATAGCTGTCATCGAGAGCGCGGAAGCAGGTCCGTCCTCCGGCGACAGAATGGACACAGGAGAGAGCTCGAGAGCTGCACTAGCCAAGCAGAAGCAGCAGCAACAGCTCAACTCTGCGCTCCCTCCCCCAGTCATAAACGTGCCCCTGGATGTCATGAACTCGAACTTCGAAGAGTGGATGAAAATGGCTACAGACAATGTGGGTGACATGTCGTCAACTAGGCTTGCTGGCTCACTCTCTGCTAGAAAATAAACGCAGCGAATTCGTGGAATTTCGCCCTCATCGACTACTTCCATGACATGTCCCTCCTCCGAAATAACACAGATAATTCGATCAATTTCCAGCGTGCTTCATGTACGCTTGACGGCTGTGTCAAAATTTGGACGAGTCGCGTTGACAGCGTCGGCACCGAGACCGGCAAGCTGCTCAGTAACCTTGCTAACGAGAACACAGCAGGCGAAGATGATGAAGAAGCTGCCTCCGACAATCCTGATGGCCAGGATGCTTCCCAACCGAGGAAGAAGAAGAAAACCCATCGACCCGATTCGACTCTTGCCAAAGATGCCGGTCAACTTCGGAGCAAAAAACTGGACCTTGAGTTTCGCGTTGACCCTCTGTTCAGAAAGACTTGCGCCGACTTTGACGAGGGTGGTGCGCACGGGCTTCTTATGAATCACCTTGGGATAGGTGTCGGCGCTGATGGCGGTCTACGCATTGTTTTCGATGCGAGTGATTCCATGGCTAAGGTGGTAGACGAAGAGGAGCCGATACTCGAGCCCGAAGAAGACGTCGATTTGAACCATCTAAGAAGTTGGTGACTAGTGTGAACCATTTACGAGCATCTCGCTAAATGCAAACAATAGGTCATTTTTTCCCTGACCTCGAGCTTCTGGAAGACAAAGCCATCGCACACTCCTTGGCGGAATTTTCATTTACTCATGATAACATAACGTTCGACGATACCACCCTCTATCAGGATGATACCCACAATGAAGAGGAAGACGACGACGGGAATGGAATAGGGTTCGACGCATTTGGCGACAATAACGCAATGAATGCTGATGGTGGTGGTTTTCCTCAAACCGAGGACTTCTTCCAAGGTGATCAGGGCGTGGACGATGACTATGCAGGCGGCGGTGCATTCGGCGGCGATGACGATGGAAGTGGGCACGATGGCTCTCCTGGTGTTGACGCCCAACAAGGTCAGAATTTGCGCCCCGGTGCTTTCGTGCCGTTTGATCCGCGTCGAATACCAACCGAGCGGGATCTCGTCATGGCAATGACGGATGCTGACGGCGAGAACAATATTATGGGGTACTTTGACCAGAACATCATGAAGAACTGGGCTGGCCCCGAGCACTGGAAGTTGCGCAAAGTAATACGAAAACGTGAGTTGAGATGAGCATTATTTCATGTCACTGACGCATCTGTCCCAAGCGGATGCATCCGAGGGGGCTGCTTCCAAGCCACGACGGGAGAAGAAAGAAGCCTTTAGAATTGATTTCCTGACACCATCCGAGAAGGACATTAAAACGTTGTCAAACGAGCTCTTTGCTCCTGTGACCCGTGGGGCTGGTATCACCCTGCCAAACTACGGAACGGTTAAATCGACTGCCAAGAAAGGCGGCCGAGGCAAGAAGGCAAAAGAAGAGAAGCGCGATACACACACACTTCCAGATGATATGCACTTCTCCAGCAGACAACTCGTGACGCTGTTCCTGAAGCCCAAGTTTTCTGTAGGTATACAAGCTCCTCGATTCCAGCCAATTCTCACTTGCACTTGTATTTTCGAAGTTGAAAATGCGAGGACAAAGGGTTCGCTTTAACGAAGCCGGAGATGGCGAAGTGGACGAGAATTTCTGGGCCCAGGCTGCTGCCGATCAAGCAGCGGGCCGCCTAGCGCAAGAGGAAGGTGATGAGAGTAAGTGTTTGCACTACTAACCGAACTACAAGAGATTCTGATTCGCATCTCAGGCGGTGATGCACCATTGCCGTTTAACACCCAGTTTTTCAACGACGACGATGACGGTCCGGCATTCGACGACCTGTATGAAGGTGATGTCGACGGTGATGGGATTGTGCCGGACGCTGGAGAACAGGACCTCTTGGCGGCAACACAAAGCATGACTCGTCGTGTCCGACCCGAATCCGTCACCTATGCTAAACGCGCAAAGCGTGTTGATGTCCGGAAACTCAAGGAAAATATTTGGAAAGGATTGGATATCAAGGTTTCTCAGAAGGAGGAACACGAGGAGGAAATGGTAACAGCGTTCTCTCCTGATGCTCGTCCTAAGCCTAGTTAAAAAACCCTTTGCAGGACGTCGACGATCAATCCATGACTGATCCATCAGAGGGGCGGCAGTTCAGTCAAGTGATATCAGGCCTCCAAAGGTCTTATCCGAAAGACAAGATGGAGGAAATCAGTACAAGCTTCTGCTTCATTTGCTTGCTGCATTTAGCAAACGAGCAAGGATTGAAGCTGCAAGGGCCATCGAGTAGTGCTCCTGACGACGATGGCGGCGACAAGGTGTCATCAGAAGAGCAGGGAGTAGATAGGGTTGCAGACATATGGGCATTGAAGGTATGTTTGTCCTAGGTCACGCTACATGTTCTCCGATTCCTAGTGCTGACTCTTACTCTTTTAGGTCTTCAGAGATCCGAATGCTACACCAGCTGCATGACGAGTAATTTATTTTATTATCCAGTGTTTCTATCTTATTTGTGACTCAATCGGGCTTGCTATCCTGTATGTATATCCTCTTACTTCTCTGCGGTTTGCGGTACACTGCATGTCCTACATGTGACTGCCAAAATGGTTTGCGAGACTCGGATGAGGCTGGTGGGTACAACTTAGACGGTATCAATGCAAGCCAGCAAAAGGAATCTATTCGATACATGAACAAAGTTAAGGATACAGGTAGGAAGCCAGACCTAATGCTACAATAGTGCTACGTGGGTATGCATATCCATGATGAATATCGAAAACACATAAAGCATGAAGATTCAAGAAGACCGCACTCTTCAACATCAGCCTCAATAATTGGAGATTCCCCGCTCACTGCAGCCTGGCTTTCCAACGACGCCACATATTCTCGTGCTTGAGCTGGTGTTTTGTACTCAGCTCGAGGTACTCTTGATAGGCTTGCGCAGGGAGTTCGATCATGTCGGAGGTAGGGGTACGAAATGGGAAGGTGACGAGCAAGTCGGACTGCGCGATGCGTGCTTGCGGAACTTGCGATGCCAAAAAGAGGCGTTCGCCAAACGGCGTGTAGGTGTACACGTCCAACCAGTGATCACGGCGATTATGAGACCGTGCAGCTAGAGATGGTTTGTTTGTCAGGAAACGATGAACTTGTGACATCTGGACGCGCGCGCGCCTCACCTTGGATGATCATCACCTGGCGCTGAACGATGGCAATAGCGACAGTGCCGTGGTTCATGATAGTGGAAGGATGGATAATTGATACAGTGAAGGCTCAGATAATTGATACAGCTGAAGAGACGGGGGAAAAGAGCGACCCGAGTGCGCTGGCAGCGCCAAAGACAGGCTTGCGAAGACGTGATGATAGTCTGCCCCCGTTCGAGATTCCGAGTTTTATGGCTGGTCTGCTGAAGAGTGTCATTGTTCCTCGATCGACAAGGGGCGAACACGCTTGGTCGAAGAACAAACAAATGGCCTATTATATCCAAATGGTCGTTAGTACAAGGAGATACTGGTTTGCCGCACGTTGAAAGAGAATGAAAGCCTTCACAGGCACACAATGGGATAACCGCATTTGGGTGTTGAACGCGACGTTTTATTATTTCAGAGCCTTGTTTTCTCCATATTGTTCTCAGATAGTCACCAGACACGGTACACCTTATGTACAGCTTCTAACAACACTGGGGGCTCGGTTTGTAGAGTGGTCATGTTACGAAGTCACGCCGTAGGCGGAATTGTGGTTGCCAGCTTCCCTTGCTAACCTGGTGAAGGCTGACTAGAATCAAATCTTCCACCTTGATATGCTGGGGCCCAACTTTCCAACTTTTATCAGCACCGACTTCCAACGGTTTGTTCGACATTTTCTAGTAAACCCGTCAAAACCTTGAGCATCGGTTTGCATATCCTTGCGAGATTAGCCCACCTCGATGAATCGATAAGTAGTCTTCGCTAAGTTTTGTGCGAGCTTTTCCTTCGTGATTGGACCCTTCGTCTTGCGCCAATTTCGCGAAGAGATTTGACGTTTGAATGAAGCATATCCAGGCCACTGGTGAGCAATCATAATGGTCGTTGGCAGCCACGTTACGCTCCAATGGTTGCTCGCTCACGTTTATCCTGATAGAGACTGACGGTCCGCAATCCTGCAGGACGGCGACTTCTTTATCCACGAGATGCCGCGTCTTCCCGTTGCGGACGTCCTCGAGTGAGATGCCCCACTCGAATGGCTCCTTTGTCACGAAGATGATCGGCGCTGAGAGAGAGACTCGCTCAAGGTACCTCTCTTTGTCTGCCTCTGTGAAGGGCCTGTACAGTCTTTGTGGTACAAATTTGTTGGGCCCAGTAACGACGATAGCGTCCACGGGAATTTGCTTCCAGAGGGTGTAACACTGCTCGGAAGGGCTCAGACTGCCTGCCTACAACCTTGTAAGTGATTAGCCCGTCTGGATAAGATAAACAGTCTCACTTGCGATGGAGATTCGGAGGTACTTTCTTCGAGCCCTTCTGATGCAATTGGGATGGTGAGCGAGGGAATTCCTGATCGATCACGTAAGGCCTATAGAAGTACCGAAGTGAGTGGTCCACAAGTTGTGTTTTGTCGTCACGACTAACCTCAGTCCCTGGCAGCTCAATATGCGGCATGGTCGGCGCCATGAAGTGATGTTTCGTGACAAGGTTGTCCTCGCGTATCTTACTCCAGGATGGAACTGTGAGTTCGTTCGGTGCAGAAGGTTCAGGAAAGGGACATTGGTCCATGGCCGATGCACGCCATTGGAAAGTGACGTTCTGGACGTGACTATTGTAAGGAATTGTCCCAATACTAGCACGAGAGTCTGATGAATCAAGGACCAGTCGGGGATCCGTCTGATACAAACAGTTGCTCGAGGATTGCGAATTCTGTGATGTGTGCATCAGTGTCGATTGAAAAGAATATCATGGGAGTTACCTGGAACAACGCTGTTATCTCGGGGAAAAGATCAGGATCGAAGAGGGGGTAGTCGTGTGCCATGTCCAAGCTTGATTGGTGTACAATGTCTGATGCGCTATTACACATAGGAGATAGTAGACGGAGTGGCGATGAAAGACAGGAGGTAACCTGCGCAAGGAAGAAGGGAGGGAGGTTGTCACAAACCCTTATATCTGGGTCATATTCTTGAGGTACGGACCTGAAAAGGCAGTCACTAGCACCCTCCTCAGTCCAGTCATGCAAAAAAGTAATGCTGGGTGCAGGAGCCGTGAGTCAGAAACCGGGAAACACTCCTCGATGCATGCCAATTGCACGGATATTCTGCGTGACACATACCCGCTCGTCGGAAGGTTTGATCCAATTCGACGTTCGATCAACTTCCGAATTCGGTTGATACCGATTTGGAGGTACATCGTGTGGGCGACGATTTGGAATGGGTACAACAACATTCCGTGGCCCATTCCGTCTTACCGTCCTCGTGCTTGCATTGTCTGGATGTGCCCACAACAAGCTTGGGTGGACATGGATCTGATAGGGCAATTCAAAATGACTTGGAGGTGGATGAACAATATCGGGTCAACACACCTTGATAGTGACCGTCAATCATGGACACCTTGCGGCGCCATTAGCGGGTTCAACAGCAATGGTTCGATTCAATGAGCATGAACATGTATGACTACTTAGTAACACAGCTACTCACAAATGCTGTTCACAAACTAACCCAAGTTGTGCTGTTCTGATAAATTGTGTAGTCGTAATCGAACGGATTCCGACCACAGCTTGGCGGTATTCATATTTTAGGGTGCATGCGTATGATCATGCCATGACCGGAAGAGTCACGGTATTCCGGTAAATTAATACCCAAGATATGGAACACCAGAAAGCGATGTCCAAAGGAATGGTCTATTGCCAGAAGGAGTGATGAGCACCGAGTCTCTAGCTCATGCTACTTCAAAGGGGAACCACGTTAATTCCGAAAAATCATCATACGAGGGAAAAACGCGGCCGCTAGTACTCAGGGCCGATCGCATACTATGGTTTTTGGGCTTGTGCTTTCAAGTGCTCAAGTACTAAACGCCAGGGCGACCGGTTATCTTCGCACCGATACCGGGCGTCCAAAGCATCTTGGCTTTGTTCGCACAGCCTGCTAAATCCACTTAGCAAGACGGCGGCGATATTTGGGCGATATATAGGACTTGAAATTCACCGGTGATGGCCCTAGTAGTATCCATCCATCCACCAACGAAAGCTGTGAATTGCAATTATAATTATCTCCCATCCACCCCCCCCCCCCCCGCTTAGTAAAGTCAACATACATGATATAATGCTGTTCAAGTTGGTTACCAAAACTTGAACATATCCCGCAGTGGCCCCGCCGGCGCGGCCGTTGGTGGACGGCGAGGTGTGCCCATCTCTTGCTGCTAGGGTTTGAACTGGATTTGCTGGCACGCGCTGTGAAATCCCAGGAAATCAGTTCTTGTTCGAGTACCGTGGTTGTATGGTCCAGATTCTTTGGTCCGAGGTCCGAGATCTAAAGATGCATCGGTCTATTGCGCTCGATGTAATAGTTCCTCAATTGAATGCGCTACCTGCGAGGATTCTATATTTGGGACTCAAGAGACTAGTAGTAGCCTCGATCATTCGGCACTGCCAGAATGTTTATTTCCAGAGTTCAGATACACTAGTACACCGAGGAAGTCCTATTTTTCCGGTAAACGAGAGAGAGGACGGGCCGCAGAAAATGTAGTACACTGTAAAGGTAATATCGATGACCAAGAAATTGGGTTGAGTTGATAACCAAAGGGAATTCAATCTTCTAGTACTTGCTTCACAGATAGGTAATCACGAGGCAGGAAGAAACTCGTCCCAATGATAAGGAAATGCAGGGGGAAGGCGAAGTTGTGGTTGCCAGCTTCCTTTCGATACGTGGTGGAGAGATACCAAGATAAGATCCTCTACCTTGATATGCCGATTTCCGATTTTCCATTTTCTATCAGATTCCGCCTCCATAGGCTTGTCTTGTACAGACTAGATCCAACGTCAACGAAAGCTGGGTTTACAAACATTGCATTTTACCCACCTCTGCAAATCGCCGAATACAAGTAGCGATGTTTTTCGCCAGCTTGGCTCTGGTTATAGGACCCTTAGGAGTCTTAAAGTCCATTGTCGGAATCTGTTTTGACCATGATGCGTAGCCCGGCCACTGGGGAAATGTGTCAATCGGCGGGCTAAGAAAGTGCCCGAATAACATGCCTGGATGCGGATTGAGACAGAAGGTCCACAACCGACGAACATATTATCGTCCTTGTCTTTCAGGTGCCTAAGTCTTTGTTTTAGGGCATCGTCAAGAGATATGCCCAATTCGGATGAATCATTCGAGCGAAAGAATATCGTTTCTTGTAACTCCACGTCTCGAATGTACCGTTTCCTGTCGGCTTCTGTATACGGTTGATAAACCGTTTGGGGGACAAAGTCATTCGTCCCACAAAGCTCGATTACCCTCTTCCACTCAACTATGTGGGGCATCGGCGACTGCGTCACTACGTCCTACCGCCGAAATTAATGGTTGCCTGTAGTATCAGACGAAGAGATTTACGGGTTCTATGAGAAGGGGGGATGTAGGAACGTCAAGCTTATCCCCTTCGAACGTTGACGAATACTGTGACAACGGTGACGCTGGGAGAGGTGACATCTTCTCTAAATCCTACGAACCAGACAAGATCAGATTGGATCTGCCCAAATATCTCTCCACGTACCGGCATCAACATTCCGGTTTCTGCTGAAGCTGACTGGGGCGAGCAAATATGGACGGATGGTTGAAAACTCGGGTATAATTGAAAGTAGGGTGTTTGTAATGCTTGTCGGAAAGAGGAGCTTGAAGCTGTGGAGCTGTCTGGATCGTCGATTTGGTTGGAACTCAGTTGGGTATTAATGTATAGCTGCTGGTTAGCTTGTGGTCGTTGGTGGGTTGACATATTGCCCAATGGCAGATATAGGTCATTCTGAGCATATGTGTCGCTGAAAGGAGCCACATGCAGAAAGTCGGTGGACATCTACATGACTCAGTGAACGCTACGCCTGGATGAGTATTATACTCACGGAGTGAACGAAACCCATATCGTCTGCGGGATCGGTGGTTATAGAGGAATAACGCATGTCGAATTCGACGTCGCCAGATTCAACATAGGAATCATTATCACCCATCGAGCTATACAGATCAGAGTATGACTCTGGCCAGTGAACCAGATTGGCACTCATGATGGTTTATGATAGATACAACTCAGCTGGGAACAGGTATATATGCACAACCGCTGGTGCAGATATTGGTGCATGATCTACAGCATGTTGCTGTGATAAAGCGGTTGAGGCGCGTGAAGTATCATGAAATTGGGCGCGCTCACAGAGCAAAGGCTAATGATACAACTGAGGGGACAGGTCCAGGTTACGGCAGCCCTCGCACAATGTACTAGACCTGTGCTGCATGCCAACTAGTTTCCCGATTCCGAAGGTATGAGCACATTCTGCGTATTAGTTATTTGGAAGACTTGCCTTCAGAGCGGGTGTTCTAAATTGTCCTTCTGGAAATGGACAGCCACTGAACTGGATGCATAGCACTCGGGGCCAAACCTGCGCAGCTATGCCACGTCAGTCATAGAGAGAAATATCTTCGAGAACTTAAGAAAAGAAGTGACATTCAGTAACCGACAGATACCACGCAGTACTTGCGAACCCAATTGCAACTGTAGTAGTAGTCTGAGTAAGAGCCTGCAACCACCTGCCAAATTTGGTCGTCCAGCGGACGGACTGGCAGTGTACGCGTCTCTCTAGTCAACCAATCATGTCCTCACTGGCAGGCGCGCTTGAGGAACCCGTCCGCTACAACCACAGCTACTCATCTGCACTGTCCTCCGTTGCTCACGACCAAGATGTTGACATGGAAACGCCGGAGGTCAAAAAGGAACCAAACGCCATCCCGGGACAGGCTGGAATGCACCGGGATGGTGGGGACGAGCCAATGGACGACCTTTTTGGACAAGACGCAGAGGTGGACGAGCCAAGACAGGTCAAATCCGAAACGTGCGTTTTCATGTCCCCCCATAATAATTGTTACACTCATACTACGCGTATACAGAAGCCTTGCTGCTACACCTGCGGAATCAGGGTATGATTCCGATGAACTTTCGCAAACGGAAAAAGATCGCCGAAGGTTGGAGTATATGGAAAACGACGAACCGGCTCCTGTGGTGCACGAGATCCAGGAAGCCAACGTTTCCATACCGAATATTCCTATTCCAAGGACCTCCGACGGTGATGTAAAAATATGCCCCTCCGTCACATGGCATGACACTCATTGCTGTCCTAGCACTGGGTAATTCGTGTACCTAATTTCGTTAAAGTGGACTCAAAGCCATTTCACCCTGACACCTATGTGGGTCCGGAACAAGACGAGGACGACTCTCACCCAAACGAGAGCATTCGCGAGAAAAGTATGTCCATAAAGCTAAAGGTGGAAAATACCGTGCGATGGAGGTGGATCAAGGACGAATTTGGCCAGGATGTGAGTCCTTGTCCGCTCACATGAACCATTTTTTATGTGCAATACAGAGACGCCAATCAAACAGCCGGATTATTCGTTGGTCTGATGGTTCCCTGAGTCTCCGGCTAGGAAAAGAGCTCTTTGACATTAACCAGACTATTGACACCTCTGGCGGCGTTGTTCGCCAGTCGATCGGAGGTTCACAACCAGCTTCTCAGAGCGCACCCTCTGCATCGCAGTCTTCTGGTTTGAAATCTCAAGGTCTTACGTATCTTGTAGCTCAGCACAAGAGGTCAGAGGTCCTTCAGGCAGAAGCCGTCATTACTGGTTACATGACCTTGCGGCCGACTGGCATGCAGTCCGAGACGCATCGCATGCTAGTCCGTGCAGTAGGCCAAAAACATAGCAAAGTTGCGCGATTGCGCATGGCGCCTGACCCTACCATGGACCCTGAGCGAGAAAAACAGGAGCTACTAAAGCTTTCTGCCAGGAAATCCAAAAAGAAGGCGGACGATGCAGGTCTCGGAACGCGCAGAAAACGGAGTTCTAACCCAAGGAAACGTTTGGGTCACGATGTTTGGACAGACGATGAAGAGCCAGAATATGAAGGCTCCGAGGATGAAGATGACTCGCGTGCTGCTAAACGCAAGGCGGAGGCGCGCAAGGGCGGAGAGTATCAGGAAGATGATTTCGTTGTCGCTGATGAGTCGGACGACGGGGGTTATGGGGATAGTTCAAATAAAAAGCGACGTCACCGCGGAGAAGAGGAAGAGGATCCTTTGGATCGCTTGGACGCAAAAATCGACCAGCAGCAGGAGGCAGAACGGAAGAGAAAGAACCACGACTCTCTGGGTGGTGATGATAGCCATGACATGGATGTGGAGAGTGAGGAAGAGGACGAAGAGCATGGAGTACGCAAAGCTAGGTCGGGTGCGCGAAAGACGAAGAGAACGTTAACCTTTGAAGAGGATGAAGACGAGTAGAGCGCTTTCTTCGTTGTGCATCACGTACATAGGTGCTTATGTACACCAGTACAGTTACCTCTGTAACATTCCATCTTGATTCCACCTTTCGGAAGGTTGGATACTGTTCACCACGTTTTGGTTCTCTTCGTTATCCTTAAGGAGATTGCGAAGTGTGAATATAGCATGTTCGCGCAGATCTAACCATTGCGTTATTCCACCAGCCCGAATGAAATAATTGAGCCGACGCACAAGGGTTGCGCTCATCCACGACACACATGCTCATGATTACAGTGATACCCTCACAATTACGGATAGAATCTTGTATCCTTTTGTTCTTGTGACACAAAACGCCGAGCAGACGCACAAGATCGCGTTTGACATAAGAAAACCCCGTCGAATCAGTGGTACCAGGAATTCTGTGGGATGCATCGGGAGATGGCACTGGTTTCCCGAAATTGATCCGCGGAAGGAAAACATCTAGAAGCCGCAGTAATTCTGTTGCACCCAGTCAAGCCACGTTGTCATGCAAGGTTTAATATAGCCTTACCTATGGCGCATACTGCTATATCTTGACCATTCGGTGAAACTGCACCTCGGATGAGTAGCGCCAGCTCATCCTTCGAGGCGTTTCCAATGATATAACTTTCTTCGAACTCAAGCATGGCGCTGACAAGACACTGGGTCACTAGGACAAGTGCCTCACACGCCTTTGGTAGGAGGAGATCGAAGGCACCGTGGCCAGACAAATCACTGGGAGTAGCCATATTATCAATTGACCCTGTTCCGATCGATTTTCTGACCGCCTGGGCGGAAAACGTGCAAAGTTCGAAAAAGCATGCTGTCAGCATAGGGCACATCCCCACAAGTGCCGTCGGCGAATACGAGGAGTGGAGATATGAATCTAATAGCTTGAGTAGTGTGGTTTGGTGGGGTGCAATTATTTCATCCGTACTTCCGGTAATCTGGATCAATCATTAATCAAAGGGGTAAGAAGGGGACGCACATTTTCAAGTTCGCATACATCTGCGGCGCAAATCCGCCGTCGAATAAGTGCGAAAACAAATGATATCTAGAAAAGACGCTCAGTATGCAGTCCAGGGCAGTGGAAATCCGGGTTCACCCATAATCAAATGCTTTCCCCCCGTCACTAGAGTCTTCTGCATCATACAGAGTCACCATACGATCCAGGAGTGCGATGCATATCCTGGCACCAGCTCGTGTTTCGGCAAGTAATCTCCTTTTTAAAAAGCATGCTAAAACGAGAGACAAAGAAAACACCCGTATTTGCGTACCGCCGTTGGTTGCTTTCGTGGACACAATTGACACAGAGTACAAGGAGCGACAAAATGGTTCGAGCATCTGGTGAACCCAACAACCGACTTTAGATAGTTAGGAAAGAAACCTGAATAACAACCCCACCCAGCTTAGCACTTACATGAAGACGGCCTGTTCCTCGGGCAGATTTAGGTAAGTTTCCCATAGACGGGTCATGAGGCCATCATTCGAGGTGACCATGTTTGAAAGTGTCTGGATCAACATACACGCAACTGGATATGCTGTGGAAATATAGATGGCTTGGTTACTGCATTTCTATCAAGAAGTTTCGCTCACATTGTTGATCCTGTGTTGCCGACCAGGAACTATACGCGTGGAGAATGCGCCGTAGAGAAGGTTCGATCGTACTTGTGGCCTTTGATCGGTCTTACTGTCATGAATAACGGTTATATGAGCTCACAATGCATTCTGCTGGTTGCTCGGTACAGCTGCTACAAGATTTCTGGTGAACCTTGCGAAGCTCATTACGAGAGTTCGAGTCGGCGCATCGCCCTCATCACGGGCAACTTGTCCAGCCAGCGTCTCCCATGCCTTGTGGAGGCCGGGCCATATCGGCGGGTTACTGGCGCCCATTTGTACCCTGTCCGAGTCCCTAGATCAGCGGCCTGACTATCTGTGTGGCCATTTGGCATGTGCGTACCTGAGACCTTCGTCCCGGGCAAGAGCGTTGGCAATCCTATCCAACGGCACCGTAGTGATAGCATCTTTACCCTTCCCGTTGAGAAGTGCATCACAAAATCTGCAAAAGTTCGCATTGACAGAGGCAGCATCGCCGTCCGAGTCCGTCATCATTGTCTGGGTCGAGCTTGAGACAAGTATACATAGTATTATTTCCACTATAAGCTGTTAGCCACTGCCACTCCGAGTCAGTCAACAACATGCCGCACGACCTCGCAACATAATGCGCGGCTATCACATACGAATCGTCGTGCAGCGGAAAATAGAGATATCTCAGTCACGTACCCCCGTTGTCGATACTTTCGTACCGAAGTCAATATTCGACCATCTTCCATCTCAGTCTGCCAAACCAACCTCGAGAAGGAACGCGACCTTCAATCCCGCACATAAAGACTACAGATTTGGCCCCATCCGGCTGGACTGGATTGATTTCGAGAATATGTCTGTCTATTCCGGTAAATCGAGTGGAAGTGTCAGAGGTACGCGTCATCACCAATGATCCTGACAGAGCTCAGAATGATTAGGGCCTGCCACTGCAACATTTGTTCCCCTCTCCCGTACCAAGTCTGGCTCCACCAACTTGCCAGAAGGGGTCGTGCATGTTTACCGCGACTGTGATAGACCGCCAGAGAGCGACAAGCTGGCGTCCTCTTCCTCGGCAAGAGAAATAAACCTTGATGATGGAGTTACTCTAGGCGTTCTCGCTGTTCCGGCATGGATGACACCCTCAGATTTTCTTGCATTCGTGGCACCGGCTGCAGAAGGAATGGCGCATCTTCGGTTGGTCCGGTCAGTGCCCTTGTCGTGGTATCGCTTCGTGCCTATGGTGACTCCTTAGAATATGACTTGTAGGGACTCTATGCCCAATCGTTCGATGGCTCTTCTCAGATTTCGACGATCGGAAGAAGCCACGGAATTCGTAGAGGCTTATAATGGGAAGCCATTCAATTCGATGGACGTAAGTAAATTAATTAGTGTCTTTGACCGGGGACTATCTCAAGCCTGTTCCCAGCCTGAGACATGTCATGTTGTTCGCGTTTTATCTGTGGAGATCGATAACGACGACTCTGTGTCCGCAGCGATATCTCGTTTGGGTTCTCTGCAGTCCCTGACGTACGAACTTCCAACGTGTCCGGTGTGCCTCGAAAGAATGGATGCTGCGGTCACGGGCTTGATTACCGTTCCTTGCTCTCACACGTTTCACTGCATGTGTCTCAGCAAATGGGGAGATAGTCGGTTCGTCCACTGTTCCCGACACATCCCACAAGTTGATTTACAATCCACTCATAGGTGTCCCGTGTGTCGGTACTCTCAGACGCTCCTGTCTTCTCATCCCACGACATCGCGTTCGCGTACTATACCATTTGCCAATGCGTCCACGCCATCTATCTCAACTTGCGCCGACTGCCCATCCACAACTAATCTGTGGATATGTCTCATTTGCGGCAACATTGGCTGCGGTCGCTACGGTCGTGCACATGCCCATGCACACTATGAAAGTACGACACATCTTTATGCCCTTGAATTAGAGACCCAGCGTGTTTGGGACTATGCCGGGGATGGGTATGTCCACCGGCTGATCCAAAACAAGGCAGATGGAAAGCTGGTTGAGCTTCCCTCTGCCTCGTCTTCCATGGGTACGAACGCCAGGGACAACGATGAACTAGGACCGAGTCACGCCGATGCTCTTAGCGCAGAAAAAATAGAAGCTATTGGCATTGAATATTCATATCTGCTCACGTCTCAACTCGATTCCCAGCGGTCTTTCTATGAGGAACAGATTACACATTTAAAGACCCAGGTCGACGAGCTGCACAGCATGGTACAGAAACTCGGCCGTGAAGTAGAAGAAGGAAGGGCGGAAGCAACCGCACAGGAGCAGTCGCGCCGACGTGAAGAGGAGGAGAAACTGGAGGTGGTATATCGGGAAAAGCAGAGGGTTGAGAAGAGGGCTGATAAAGCTGTCGAGCTCGCTCGGAAATTTGAGAAGGAGCTCAAGGAAGAAAAGGCAGTCAGTGAAGGATTGCTCGAGAATCTGGGAATGATGAAGGAGAGGGTCGAACTCTCGGAGAGGCAAAAGCAGGAGCACGACGTGAAAATATCCGAACTACAAGATCAACTCAGGGATGTCATGTTCTTCTTGGAAACACGCACGAAGATCGAACAAGGTGAAGGTGCTGAAGGTGAGGCAGCTGGAGGTTCTGTTGAACTGCCACCCCCTTCGACACCCGCCAACAAGAAAAAGAAGGGAAAGAAGAGATGAGGAGCGGAAGCAATTTTCTGCCCCTGTATGATAATAGTAGTGATGATAGTAGTGAGGTCAATGATTAATGTTGATTCAACCTGAGATGCTTGCCTTGCTAGAAACAGGAATGGAACGAAACAATTCCCTTGGCTCCATCGCACACGATGTAACTCGGCACAAATCTGTATCATTCCAATCCTCTCATTCCAGGAGGCAGAGCGTATCATGGAACGGAGATCGATACACATCGTGGAATGATGGATTCATTCCGTCGTTGACGTAGTCGTCCGATGGCGAAGGCTCGTGTCTCCGGTAGCTGTGGTCACTGCCCGAGGAACGATGTCAGGTTCACCACTGTTCTCCGCAGCATCCTTGTGTTGAACTATGACATATTTGCGAGCGGGCTGGCGTGGCCTCGACATATATCTCGAGTCCCAAATCATGTATAAAACAATCTCGGTGAAGGCGATGACTAGAGCCGCACATACGGCCGATAGTGCTCGCTATTGACAGCTGCGTTAACCTGACGAACCAAGGGGGAATAGACAATCCGCATACCCATTCGAGTCGCATCCTCGTGTGTTCGCTTGCAAACCAAGTTGCAACGCCGGTTCCAACGACGCTCAGAACAGCGTTGACCAGGGTAGCAATAGCTTTTTTATTCTTGGTCTGCAGACGTTGGTCCTCTTCGGGGTCTTTGGCTGCGTAAGGAGGAAAATGTTTTTCGGGAGACGTGCGGGTACCAGCAAGCAACGAGACCATCATGTAGGACTGCGGGTCGAGGGGTGGGGAACAAGCTTGCAAGGCTGCCTTGCCATTTGTCGTCTGGCACCACCTTGATATTTTCAGGATGAGTTCGTACGGTATGACTGGTACAACTGCCGTCTTCTCTTCGGATGATAAGCGGGAGGTCAGTTGTTGAGAGGTTTCTTCTGGCAAGATTCGCAGAAGGACCACCAATGCGTCTCGGAGATGTGGTTCCAATGAAACATTCAGCGTAGCGGCCATGGGATCGGTTTGCCCTTCGGTGTGTTACCTTGCTGGAAGCAAGGTCTTATGAAATCTGCCAAACGTCCACACGACTAAATAAGCTCCTATTCATTTACTACCCTGGTCTCGTCTCGGAGTCATTCTCAAAGCTTCTCATCAGATGTTCCAGCAAGGTAACTCTCCCGATACAACCAGAAATGGTCAACTTCTCACCGAGTTACGACAGGTACTGGGAGAGAACAAAGGGGGCAGAATTAGATTCTAAGTAAGTTGAAACAGTCTAAAGTTCAGAGTGCGTGTACTTAAAGAACGCTGCTGCAATAGACGTTTGGTAGCGCACCATAAGACCTTGCTGGGAGCAAGGTCACACGTACACGACCTCCTCTTACCCTCCAATACAACAATTCTTGACCAGAAATGGCCGACGTGCGAGTATTCGGGACACGATACTTTCGTCAGATTGCAGGTAAGATTCCTGACTCAGTATCAACCAACTGCATTGAACCATCATATGCAAGGTTTCTGGCAACACGGGAATACCACCATATCGGTCTTTTATAAATGGCTCAATGAATTTACCTTGATTGTTGCTCAAAACTGGGCATTGTATCCATCCAATTCCGATTCTGATCGGTCTGGTAAGCCAGCCGGCCCCGCACTACAAAGAGATTCAGTCGAGATTTTGACCCCTGGAGATTATGTTATTTTGGGTAGCGGTGGGTTTGTCTGATCTAATTCCAGCTCTCCTTCACAAATAGACAATCAGATGGCAAACTTTGTAGAGTTGGCCTGGTTAACAAGAGCCATCTTCCACGTTCAGATTCTGCAGTCAACATTGGAACCCATTGGGACCAGGTAGGTCATTCCAAGTGCACGTCCTGTGTTGTTGACTCAACTGACGGTGTCTTCACAGTCTGAGGCTAATTTTGTATCAAGAGTGTGCGAAAGAGACATGCGCTGTTGTCTTACTGGGAAGGAGGTACCGCACGACGTGCAGAACGCACACAACTTTGTCGATTTCAAGGTGGCACGTATATTTCCTCTCGGCGCAAAGAAAGAGGTTCGTTATAATTTGATCGTCTTGCTGGTTCCTCTATTGAGGTAGCAAAAGTTCTTTCGTTTTTTCAGTCGCCACATCAAGGATCCCGATATTGATGAGGATGACAAGATAAACTCAGTGCAACAAGGTTTCCTCGTGTGCAGCGCGTGGTACCACAACTATACTATGTACAAGGTTGGTGTTAACCCAGATGTGAGTGATCCTTGGTATGTGGCCCATCAAAGACCGAGCAAATACCATCACTGGGCAGGATGGCTATCGCATCACTGACTTCAATCATGACAATGGCCCATCATCCGTCGATGGTCGCACCTTTTATATCAACCCCAATGTACCAGCACATTATCGTCCTTGCCCTGAGCTCTTAAAGGATCATTTCCGACGATGCCTCTTGATGAATGTCAGGGTACTGCCAATATTTCCATTTGCTGTTCAAGACGACTGTGATCTCTGTGATTGTCAATTGTAACAACATATCGTGGTCTTGTAGTAATAAAGTCTTGGTTGACATAGTCCGTTCGAGCCGCTTACTCGTGGAAATCCCAGTAACAATAAGCCCATTCAAGCTGTACAACGGTGGTCTCCATAGACAAGGACCAGGGTAAAAATCAAGGAATTCGATGCATCCACTGGGTCGGCAGTAGCGACTGGTACTCGTGCATTGCCCTCCCGCAGAAAGGGGAATTCATTGCATACTCTACAACGCACCCTCCCCCTCCTCCCACTCCACACTCTCCAACACCCCCTCCCACTTGGCATACAACTGATCCAACCCTGTTAACCCCTCCCCTCCAAATATCCACTCTTGTTAAATGCACACAACAACATGCTGAACCCCTGTTGCTCATACACATGTGGCACCATCTCGTAGCACCTGAGATAAGCAGGGTGCGGAAGAGAGCGAGGAAGCCGCGGAATTGGTGCGGGCCGAGGCCGAGGACACTCGATGCGGATGTGGAAGTGTCCATGCTGGTGGAGGCGTCGGTGGCGGCGCGGCATGTACACTGCGTGTCACCGTCATCGCATGGACGCGTGTGTAAGAGGGAAACGATCGCGAAAGTGCAGGGGAGGACATATCCATCTGGATGTTGCAAGAGCGACACGGGGAGCTTGATGGCGGTTGACGAGGCGATCGAAGCGAGCCCCAGTCGAGGGACGGTACACATTTGGTGGAGCGTACGGTCGGTTAGGGACTAGATGCGTTCAGTGTGAATACATGATTTCAAAGGCGGAGAGCAAGGGAGCGCACGTCCGCAAGCGCAACGATATCATTGCAATAATAACATCCCAACCGCTGCCCACTCGTATTCGCACTCGTATTCGGGGCAAAGACAGAGGCAGAGGCACGCGCGCCATGCCGCATGACGTAGCACCCGAGCGTGCCCGCGCCGAGTCCTTTTCAAGGTCAAGCGCGGGGAGAATGCGCCAGCGCATGAGCTTCAAGTTGATATCGACAGCCTGGTTGGCGAGTCTGTGCGCACATCAAGAAGCGAACCAACGAATGACAAATCGGCGATACCTGATCGGATCCATCATGGGTGCCAAGTCGGCCATGCGCGCGCTTTTGTAGGTGGTCGGATGGCGTTCCCAGCCAAGGACGGTGGGTTTGGCGGTGGGATCGGTGCTGCCTGGATGCGACACGACGCAAAAGCGAGACTTCCACGCCTTTCCCGGCGCAGGCATCTCACCGTCGCGCCAACAGAGTACCGGCAGGCAGGCGGTGTGAGATGGGCAGAGGGCGAGGAGGTAGGCGAGGAGGTTGCGGAGTGGCCAGCTCGGGTTCTCGGGCGCGGCAGAAGGATCGAGGAAGCCGATGATGATCAGATCGCTACTGGTGAGGAGGGGGTCGTCGATCGGGTGCACCTCTGCCGCATCTCCGGTCAGCTTGACGATGAAGTAGTGTTTCGTATCTACATGGAGTGCATTGAAGACCAACGTGAGCTGTCGAACTGGTCAGATACGTGCATGCGTGTCAGTGAGATGGTACCTGTGATGCAGTGATCCGCTCCTCGGCAGACTTCCAGCCGTTCTTTACCATCTCCCACGCGGGTTGGGCGACGAACGCGAACCTAGTACTGGTATTTCTTGAGATCGGTAAAGGTGATCAGGAGGAATCGGCTGAGCTTGGAGACGTCCTTGTGAGCGACGATGCTCGCCCACATCTGCGAGTGTGAGTACGAGTGCGATCACAAGAGGATCTGACGCACCTCGTCTGCGACGTCATTGAAGAGGGCGGCCTTGTCGGCGGCTTTAAAGTCTTCGATGGTGTTGTAGTTTTTGAAGACGCCGCGGGCAGAGACGGACAAGACGGGGAGCTGTGTGGATGGTGAGCGGGGACGATGTGGGACGATGTGGACGTACGTCGGAGCGTCGTCAAAGGCGTCTACGCCGAGAGAGAGACTGCATGGCAAAGCGACGTCTGTGCCTGTTTCGCGATCTCTGATGGCGCGGCCGACGGAATAAGACGCAGCTAGGGGGAGCGAGTTGTCGGACAGACGGAGGACGTCCATCTTTATTCTGGCGAGCTCGTGCCTGAACATGGGCTGTACAAGGGACGCGAGTGGAACAAAGTGGACGACAGGCACGATCAAGGAAACGCATCCAGGGGTATGTGAATAATGCTGCACTCATGCCTTGGCCGACTTTGCCAGTGACTTGCGCCCTGCGCGCTTTCTTCGCCAACACGACCTCGAAGCGGGCAAAGTCGTTGAGCAACCGTCGCGTCTGGATCGCCGCACGCTTCTTTGACCATGCAGAGTTTTCCCAACGGGCGACCGTGCCCTCCTTTTCGAGTTGTTTGCGGATCACGCCAGTGCCTCCAACGCACGAGAGCTTGGTGAGGCGGAGCGCTGTCAGCGAGAGATGGCGGTTGGGGACGGATGTGGTGGGCCCGTCGATGATGGCCTGCGACAAGATGAGCGACGGCGGGGTGCACACGAGGACTGCTTGCCTGGTTGTGGTCTGTGATTTCGGCGATGACGGCGATTTTACCAGCAGAGGGGCCGGCGTTGAGGAGGACGACTGGCAGGCATGAGCAGGCGATGGTAACCAGTGAATGCGACTGACCTCATCCCACCTCGACAAAGCGTTGAAAGTTGGATTCCTGCGCGGCATGTCAGTATATCTCTAGCACATCTAGCCCACCGCACTGCGTTTAACACAGGCATGACGACGAGGACTGTGCAAAGCAAAGAAACACCCACGGACATGTCTTGTGGTTCGGTCGACGTTGGCTGTCAATTGAGCACCGCAGCGACGAGGACAACGACGAGCGATGACGTCTGAAGCTTGAAGAGTCGTTTGCCTGGCTCGTGCATAGCGCGCAGCGACAAACAGAACCGACACCCCGGCTGTGCAAATTATGACCTGGAGAATCCTTGCTCACGCAAGTAAGTTAGGGCAAATCCCTGCCCCGTAGTTTTATTCCGCCAGGTACATCATACAGTACACAATGCACACTGACTTAGTTGCAGGCAAGTCGCTCGCACAACTGACCACATAGACTGGCAGTTGAACGTTGACTGCTATCAACTCACTGAACCTTCTCAACTCCAGGGGGGAATTTGTAGCCGCCTTGGCGCCTGACCTACGATCACAGACGCAAATAAGTCGACGGAGAAGACCACCCGTACTCGATGTCTTACCTCGTCAAATATCTCCATTTCCAACAAGCTCTTGTCATGCCCCCAAAGCTCGCTCTGTGCCCTGCCATCTCTCACGCATCGCGCGACTTCATCTGCCTCGAAATGCCACCCAACCCCGACGTATTCGAACCTTCTCGTCTCTTCTTTCACGACGGTCCCTGAATTACCCTCCCCAAAGTATTGCACAGTGAACGACTTTGGGCAAAAGATGGGGGCAGCGATAGCGATCGTCCCGCGTTCATAGCGAATGATAACACCAGTTTGGTAGGCAGCGACGTTAATGTTGCAAGTCAACACCGCCTGTGCTGCAAGTGTATTTGGAGCGGATGGTGAGTCGGGCGAGAAGGTGACTGTGAAACAGGTACTGCGATCGACTCCCGTCAACGGCGTTTTGAGCATGGTGCCTGTGACATTCGAGGGCTTCGCTCCCTTGTTAGAAGGGTGCTCATATAACGCAAGAATGGCCTGTTAAGCGGCGATGAGACTAGGTATATGGCTAGAAAGTGAATTGACCTGCCCAGATCAAGGGGTAAGGGCCACTAAATACCAATCAATGAGTAAGGTGGATCGTGTTTTCTGTCGATCGTTGCACTTACAGGTCGAGCAGCGCCCCACCTCCCAGCATAGGGTTCAGAATTCGGTGAGTAAGTGGGAGTTCTGAGGTGGGTGTGTCACTGAGAGGGGAGTTGTGACCAATCAGAGTTACTCACTGCCTATATCGAAATCGCCAGACAAATCAGCCATCAATGCAACAGGGTCTCCCAGGACACCGCTTTCCGCAATCTTCTTGACCTCTAGTGTGAGTGGCTGGAATCTTGTCCAGAGGGCCTCCATAAAGAAAACGCCCTGTTCTTTCGCGGCTGCGAGGAGGGACCGGAGCTCCGCTGCATTTGATGTGACTGGCTTTTCGCAGAGCACATGCTTCTTTGCTTTGATGCTATCCAACGCATTTTCGTAGTGGAGCGTGTGGGGAGTGCCTGATACATGTGCAGTGTGAGCGGTGATGGGGTCACCTACAGGGTAATATTGCCACAAACCGATGTAGATGGCGTCGACGTTCTGTGTGGTTTCTTTGTGAACAATTGACGCTGCGAAGCGGAAATGACTACTTACGCTGTCCGCATAGACCTCTGCGTGGCTGCCATATGCATTGATAGACTTATCTCCGTTTGCGTGTTCGGCGATGAACTGGACTGCCGAGTCCAAGCTACGAGAGCCAACTGCAGTCACTTTGTGTGTTACGTCGTGAACATCACGGCTGCAGGGGTAGGTCAGAGAACAGGAAGCATGACCCAGAACAATCTCGCCTACGTCTTGGGATCGACGAGGGCGTCCTTATGGTACTTTGGTCAGAAGGATACAGTCCGTGTGGACGTTGCGATAGCTGACCTTTACGAAAGCGGCCGAAATTCCGCCGGTGGAAATGATTCCCCATCGCAAGACAAAAGGCTGACTCGGTGATGCCATCGCAAGCGGGTCAGGTGAAGGTGAGGGAAAGAACGGAGCCCCGACGAGCGTTTTCTGAGAATATCTTATATCGTCTCACATCGGCATAAGGCTGCTGACCACTGGCATGTGAGCAAGGGGAACGCCGTCGGCCCGGAGGGCTCTATCAGATAAGCATCTGTCTCTTACCGCTACCTATCAATGTCCGTGTACACTGGCGAGCCAGACGCAGAGCAAGCGCTGAAAGATGTCCTCGTCGCCCTCTTCGAACGTTCCGATGTCCTTGCGCAACATTTGCTCCCAGAGCTGCTCGCTACCCAGCCTAACCCGCCGCGCGTGTACCACATTTCGGATATCGAGAGCGTCCTCGGCAAGTCCATGGACATCATTCGGAGCTGGGATCCAGAGCTTCGGGCCCAGTTCGTCGGAGGGCATCCGAGGATCGGGGAGACGAAGAATCTGTCCGTGCTAAGCTCCAAGGAGCAGAGCGGAGGCACCTCACAGCCGACTCCTCCAGAGGTCCTCGCACGCCTCGTACACCTGAACGCGTGCTACGAGCATTTATATCCCGGATTGCGATACATCACGTTCGTCAATGGTCGAAGCCGAGCTGTGATTGCAGAGGAGATGGAGGACAAGCTCGGAATCACGCATTCTCTATCGCCTGACCAGCCATCCGTAGAGAGTTTTGTGCCCGTCGAGAAGAACTGTTATGTCTGGCGCGAGGAACTCAATAGGGCGGTCGAGGATGTTGGACGTATCGCTCAAAGCCGGCTGGCCAAGCTCGTTGTGAAGTAACTTGGTGAGCAAGGCAAAATCATGCGGCAAGACATGCTCAACTGAGTAGCTAAGAGTACAAGGACAGATCCAGTGCATACGACAAGCAGACACATATGTACACCAAATTAAACAAAGGGGAGGGCGGGGTAGAAATGTACCAAAGGCACTAGAATACAACAAATCCGAAATAGATAAAGATAAAGACCCGGTGTAGGGATATAAGAATACGACCATAAAAATTGCTAACGGGTGGACTGACGCGTGGGTGGCTGACCCTTCTCTCGCATCTCTTTGCGCTACAAGGGAGAACGATAAGGGCGGTGCTCAAGAACCAAAGGGAACGGTTACCATAAGGACTTCTCGTCTCCTTATCTCCCATTCTGGATTCCGATCACAGAGTTCTTGGTAAAACTGTTCTACCAACTTGGCGCGCATTTCCTTCTCTTCCTTGACCTTGCGGATATTCTCGTACAAATCAGCGCGTGTCTTCATACGGGCTTCACTTCGTTCTTTGGCCTGACGCGCCCATTCTTCGCGCTCTTTCTTCCGCATCTCGCGTTCCTCGCCCCAAGCTTGCTTGTTCAGTTGTGCGCGTTGTATGCGCTCATCGTATGCCTAGGAGATGACGCTCATCAGCGATAGCGCGCATGGAGCATACGCCAAGCATACCTTGCGCTTGGCCGGATCGCTCAAGACTTGGAAAGCCTCACAGACCTGCAGACGTTCAGTATGAGTTCAAGTGCACAGGGTAAATGCGTAACTCGACGATGATCCTACGTTTCTGAACTTGCCCTCGGCGGCTCTTCGTTCCCGGTCGCTCGCCGTTGGCTCGAGCTTATCTGGATGTGTTTCGAGTGCCTTTGTCTTGTAGGCCTTTCTCACTATAAAAAGGCCACGTAAGAATGGATGAATGGATGAAAAGAGCGGGACGAACCATCGTCTGTGCTCGCCTCGGTCGTTATCCCAAGGACGTCATATAACGTCAATCCGACTGCCATTGGCGAGCAAAACAGAGTTTTCTGCCTCGTTGGCTAGGAAAGTGTGCCAGAGCGCGAGAACGACGTGACGAGTGGAGGTTGAGCGTGGTTGATCGTCACTAGCGCTGGCAGCATGCGGAGTCGCCTCGCGCAATCCCCGACTCCGACCACTCTCAGGCTTCACACAACTATGATATTGCTGGACAAACAGCCCCCAGAGGCAGCCAGAAAAGAAGAAAAACGACCATGCGTGTATGGGACTCGAATTGATCTAAAATTGACAGGTTCACCCGCTGGTATTTAAGTTGGACTTTGCCCCAGTACCCACCCAACGCCTGACAAACGAACCAGTGAGTGGTGTGGCATCGTTAAAGATTGCGCTTCACTCGTTTCACAACAGACTTGCCATGTCTTCTGTCGCCCTCCCCAATTTCGTCGAAGGAGACGCACCATTTGAAGTGCCAGCCGTGCAAGACCTGGTACAAGGTCTCTGGTGACCTCAAGTCTGGCATGCGACCCCTCATCGTGCTCCATGGCGGTCCAGGGTGCACGCACGAGTATCTCGAAATGTCGCCCAATTGACTACCCTCTACTCTATCCCTATCGTCCTCTATGATCAAATCGGCAACGGTCGTTTTACCCATCTTCCTGAGAAAAATGGTGATACTGCTTTCTGGACCCCAAACTTGTTCGTCGACGAGCTCCACAACTTATTGGATCACTTGGGTATCCATGATGATTACGATCTGCTGGGTCAGTCTTGGGGAGGGATGCTCGCTGCTGTCTTTGCGACTCAGCAACCCAAGGGATTACACAAGCTGATCATCGCTGATTCCCCTGCGAGTATGAAGTTGTGGATGGAGGCGGCAGCACGTTTGAGGCTTCAGTTGCCCCAGGAAGTTCAGGACGTGCTCAACTCGCATGAGGCGGAAGGCACCACCACGGACGAGGACTATGTCAAAGCAACTCATGTCTTTTACGAGCACTTCTTGTGCAGAGTGAAGCCCATGCCTGAATGCCTCAAAGTTGCCCTGGAGTGAACGGAAAAGGATCCAACGGTGTATATGACGATGCAAGTATTATCTGTTTCGGTGGACGATGTCCTGACCTTGTTTGGTTGGCTAGGAATGGACCAAACGAGTTTCACATTGTGGGTTCGCTCAAAACATGGAGCATTATCGATGATCTTTATCAGATCTACGTGCCTACGTTGCTTCTGAATGGGCGTTATGATGAAGCGCATGACATCAGCGTCGAGCCGTACTTTCAACACATTCCCAAAGTGAAATGGATTCAATTTGCGCACCGGCGCATGTGCCACAGTTGGAGGAGACGGAAAGGTTCATGGAGGTGGTCGGGAATTTCTTGCTCAAGTATTAGAGCCGATTCAACCAACGGTTGGCGATGTAGAATTTATCGTAAATGATTGCTATGCGCAGATGTACAGTTCAAGTACGAGCATCTATCATGCCAACTCTTTTTTCTCGACGCCGTATTTGGCAGGGTCCGTACCATGATGTTGGTGGTTGACAAAGTTGAACCTGTAAAGATTGTTAGGAAACTGCATCGCAGAGATGTACGAGACGTCTCACATCGGGAAGGCCTCTGAAAGTGAGCCGAGTCAAGAGGAGATGATGTACGACGGGATGAGCACTCACGGAATTTGAGTTGGGACCACACGGAGTTGCGGTAGGCAACGCCTTGTATCCAAAGTGGTTGAGAAGAATCGGGATGCAAGGGCTTTCCCTCGGCGACACGTTGCCTCAACTCGGCCAGGTCGAGGTCCTCCTCACGTTTGTTCTCGGTCCAGCCCCAGAAACGCACTTGTGGTGTGATCAGATGAGGTTCCGGTGGATGCCGAGAGATGCTTACAGCTTGAATTCTGGTAGGCAAAGAGGAAGCCGCCTATGAAGCCCATGAGTCCGCCGAGGCGAAGGGTGGTGCGAAAGCGGACGTTGGGTGGCAGCGGGTCTGCCATGTCTGGGAGGACGTTGTTCTATTACAAGGGGGCATTGCGCGGAGAGAATTTTGTGCCTACTCCACAAGTACAAGGCAGCCGGAAACGCGCCGGTTGCTGCAGCCCAAGTTGCATAGTCGGAAGGGCGGAAATAACGAACGACACGAGAGAAATGCGGGTCTGCGTCGATGAGCGGGTAGGGCGTCTTCACGACCTTGTCAGGCATGGCGTCCTTGTGGTTCAACTAAAACAAGCGAAACGACCAAGTCCATCAGAGTCCGGCCCTAAACTCCGCGGTTCCCTGTCGTGATCGTCCTCTCGTATCTTGTCTTTGTTCTTCATCCCCGCTGCTCGCCCTGTCGAGCTGAGCGTGTCCACCATGAGCGCCGTCAGACGCAACGACCGTCGTGTCAACAGAAACAGCCTCGCTTCGCCGTACACGCGCCCTTTGAAGTCAGACAAGGTCCACCCACCGAAAAAATCAGTGCGTGCATCCCTTTGTCCAAACTCTCGTCGCACCCAACCACTCTCCACAGCCCTGGAGTCTTTCTGGACTCATCAGCTTTCTGAATCCCTTCAACTTGCGAGACAGCAGCGAACCAGAGGATTCTGACTCAGGTCCGTCAGACGGCGAGATCGAACAAGGTCCTCCTCCTCGCCGCTTCTCGCCACCACCACCACCATTGCCACCACCACCTCCCCCACCGCAACACCAGGCATGTACCCAACCTACGTTCCTTCGAGTTCAAGATCGCTCAATCCTCGTTTAGTCGTCATCTAATTCATCAAGGCCCTCGGGAATGAACGGTCCGGGTGCAGGTGCAGGTCTTATTACTCAATCGTCTCCAAACGACCCATTTTCTTTGACCACACCTTCCCCTGCCCCTTCTGGTTCCTCCCTGGCCAAAAACCTCGAGCCAGTCACGAGGTTTCTGGTCGAGAAGGCCGGGGTGCCTCTTAACGAGTTTGAGGCAGCTGGCATCGTGGATTACATCCAGAAAAACGTGCAAGGTACGCCCGGGGTTTGTTGCGTCGGCATGTATTTATGTAGTTGCTGTAGGGTCAACGTTCGTTCCTGACAAACCTGAGCCGTTTCGATTTTCCGTGTCCCCTTCACGCGCCGTGTCGCCAAATCCAGGCCAGGGCATTGGAAATATGCAAACACCCCGCAAAACCCTGTCCAGGAATCCCAATGGCGTGTACCGATGGCAGGGTGCAGGCAGTTCGCGTCCCCGCAATCGCTACCAGTCTCCTGGTTTTGCACCTCGTCCGCAGCAACACCGAATCAAGTTGTCACCGCCAAAGACGCCTGTGGCAACTGACACGAAGCGACGGCGTGTGGGTGATGAGGCTGAATCCTCGACGCCTCAAAGGCCGGGAGTGCCCTCTACCTCGACCGTCAGTTTCCCAAGTTCAGCACCGGAATCTCCTGTGTCACCTTCGCGCCACGCCACCGGTCTTTCTCCCTCATTTTTGAACGGTAAACCCACCGTACACGCTCCCGCACTGCCTGCCACTCCGAAGGCGAACGGTGTACAGCCTCGCGTTCGTACAAGTGGACTAGCTATGAAGCCCACCACGCCGGCCATCCCATCTCCCTTACGACAGACATGGAAGGAGAGCGATTCACCACCCCAGGCGTCTGCGCCCTCCAGACCTACACGAGCAGCTGATTTTATGACTGGGCTCATCAAGGAGGTGACGCCCACGAAGAAGCCTGATGTCTCGAATCCGTACCAGACTGCTAGTCCTGTCAAACCCCCAGCACCGGTGAGGAAACCTGTGGCCAAGCGAGCCAGAGTTGCCAAGCCTGCTGAGAAGCCAAAGGAACAAGAACCAGATTTGTCTGCACAAACCATCATTGAAGCCACTGTCCCCAAGGTTGGTTGGCTCTTCGATGAGCTCAGCTGGTTGGCTCATGTGGCTTTACATTCACAGGGCACGAAGCGCTCGAGACCGCCAGCGGAAATGGAGAAGCCAACCCGTGTGGGAGAGGTTTCAGACAACGAACCCTTCACTTCTGCGCCCAACGGCTCCACACACACAACACGGTCTACTTTTAATGTTATAGAGACAATCACTATCCTAGAGGGTGAAGAGAGCCCCTCCAAGCGGCGTAAAACCCCGCCTGCTAGACCATCGTCCAAGGCGCAAGAAATTGATGAGGCCAGTGCTCCCAAAGCAACTATACGTCCAGCGGAAATTATCGAGCCTAACGACGTTGTCCATATCAATGGCAAGCCGGCTGCACCTCCGCCGCCGACGTCTCCGCCCTCTTCTACCAAACTGCTGTTCGGTGTTGTGAAGACCTCTGCGCCGAAGGAGCCTTCCAAGCTTCGGTACAGTTTCCACGCCGACAAAGTAGAGGTGAAGAGTGCGGACGCTCCACCGGCATCATCCCTTCCATCATTCTTTGCACCCTCACCTGTACTACCACCCCTCAAGAGTATGGCGGCACCAGTAAAGCCTAAGTTGTCACCAAAGGAGGAAGCTCTTGCAATGAGTGTCGACGAGCTTCCCAAGTACACGTTCCCCGTTGGAATAACCTCTTCTTCTCCCGCCGGTCCTAGCTTTTCCGCGGCGCGTCACGCTGTCCTTGCCTTGGCTGCCACTTCTCTCCCCACTTACGAGTTCGCCGTCGTCATTGCGCCAGTACGCGCCATGAATGGGTTTAATTGGACCGCAGCCGGCCTGAAAGCACCTGTCACTGTGCCGCAGACGTGGAAATGTTCAGTTTGCGAGTTGCAGAACCCTGCAGATGCGAAGGAAAAGTGCGCGGTTTGCGATTCTCCTCGACCAGCGCCGACAGATTCATCTTCTCCCTCTCCCGCACCTGTTACACCAACCTCATCTACTCCCCCCGCACCACCGACTGGCCCAGCGAAAGGCTTTGACTGGTCTGCAGCTGGCTTGGCACCACCGCCCAAGCCCCAGAGTGGTACCTGGTTGTGTTCTGTCTGCTCGCTCTCCAATCCCGCAAGTGCCACAGATAAATGTACTGTTTGTGATGCGCCTCGTTAAAGTATATTAGCTTATATTGGCGGTACTTTTATTCCTCATTCTTGTTGCCAACAACCGGTGTTCTGCTCGCAATCCAAAGTATTTCATTCTTGTCGCCTCAAATATCAGTGGAATTCGTCATTACATATCTATGAGAGGGATGTGGGAATGGCTTTATATCGGACTAGGACAGACCCAAAACGTCTGGGCAGTCTGGTGACCAGCCCGTCTATGAGGTAAACCGTCGCTTGTCTCGACGGTTTACCTCATATACATAGACGGGCTGGTCACACAGACTAGCCAAGACTATCCTCCAAAAAGGGTTGGCCGAGTCCATAGCGATATGGGTGGAGATGAGCTCAACGCAGACGGACCCTGTGCATGTGCAGCATGCTACCCTTGATAAATAAGCCAAGAAACTGATGGTACACTCCCACTGGAGCCCTTCGTTGAACTGTCCACCGAGGTTCTCCATCCTCCTCTTCCTGTCAAGTCGTACTCCTCGCATGGCTAATCCTGGAGATACTGCCAGTGTCCAAGCCTTGCCTTCATCCCATCCCACCCACTCTTCCCAAAACCACTCAACGGGGGAGACCAATATCCTGCCGCTCGGTCCATGTGTCTGCCAGTGTGAGGCTCGGTATGTCCACCTTGGTTATCTATGCTTCCATAATACTGTCAACAATACAAGTTGAAGTGGACGTTATTGGACCGTCCTCTCTCACACCAAGAGATGGTCCAGCGCTGGTCCCAGGCACTGGCGAAGAGGGAAGCTGCAAGGCGGCGCTTTGAACAGGCACAAGAGGAATTTAGTGACTTCGAGAATGACATCATCGAGATCGTTGGTCCAGAAACATACAATCACTTTTTTGACATGTATACGCGGGCTTTGACTGCCACAATTCGCGCTCATTATGATTCTTGTTTGTTGGCTTCATATCAAAGCGCGAGCCAGCGCCATTCGGTGCAATCGGTGAGTCTCTAATTCCAACATCTCATAGAGTGTCACTAATGGCCCATGGGCATAGTCCCAGGCACCTTCCCACAGCGCGCATGTGAATTGAAAACCATCGTAACTGCTACTTCCATCCTGCCTTCTTAGTATGAAATTCGTGCCTTTGTACTCCTTGACTGTGTAGATGCTTGTCACAGAATCTAAACTTTCATCCAAACACTTTTTCTGTCTTGTAAATATTTACAACAAGCGGATCCACCCAGAAAGAAGGGCGAGCGCATTATGTCTACAAGTCATGCGAGACAACGCTCTAAGCAGCCGAGGAGCAGCGGCTTAGGAGTTGTTCTCGCTGAACGTGCAACGTGGGTGGACGTATGCCGTGTGCATAATATATTAGACATACATACACTGTACAATGGGATCCTGCTACTGAACGGACACGCACGCGAGGGAGCAGTATCACAACGCTTGACCAAAGTCTAACTTGCGTGCCAACGGTCGCAGACCATCTATGGGTGATGAGAGCTTCCGTTTCAATTTACTCGGAGGAGCAGCTTTGACGCCCGGACCTGACGCGGACAGTTCAACATTTCCGTCTAGCTCTTCGAGCGGACGGGACTGAGCAGGAGGTTTGGGCAGTTTGGACGGATGTGTTGGGTAGGGCAGTGATGTAAAGTAAGCGTGATGCAGGGCCTGTACGACTAGGTTCAGAAGGGTGAAGACAAGAATAATTTTCGAACAGACCTCTTTTGCACTGATTCGTCGTCGTGGCTCGTACGTGAGGCATCTACTGAGCAGGTTCAGAGCGTCTCCCGACGCCGCGGTGAAGAGGTCACGGAGGAGTGTGCGAGGGAACTGTCCTACGGGAACGTAATCTGGGAGTTTAGTGTGGCCCTGGGGGTCGCGACGGTCAGCTCATCTCCAGCAAGGACGGCGGAACACCCACAGGCCAATCTTCCTCCGTCGGCGTTCCGAGTGCTCGAAAGATGGTTTTTAGCTGGTCCATGTCTGACTCGCCGGGGAGGTACGGCGTGCGTAACATCAGCTCTGCGAAAATACACCCGACGGACCAAACATCGACCGCGGTACCATAGTAGCGACAGCCGAACAAAAGCTCAGGGGGTCGATACCAGCTGCCACAGAACAAGTGAGGCTGGGTGAATGCTCAGCGAGGTGGGCCGTAAACGAACCGCGTGATGACCTGGCATGTCATCTTGTATCCGGGGTCTGCAAAGTCTCTTGCGAGACCAAAGTCGGCGAGTTTGAGCTGCCCGTCGGACGCGACGAGTAAGTTATTTGGCTTCAAATCCTACGGTCGCGTCAGGAACGTGTGAGCTGAAGCCAGAGTTGCCCTACGCAGAAGGATGAGAGGATAGACGCACCCGGTGGAGAATGAAATTCCTATGGCAAAACTCCAGTCCGCGAAAGGTCATTGCCATCCACGACTTGATGTCTGCAGGCAAAAAGACGAGCGTGCGATCCTTGATGATTATTTCGAGGTCGCTGTCCAAGAACTCGAGGACCAGATTGAGGTTTTTTTTTGACGAGAATACGTCCATGAGCTGGCGGTGGGTGAACATTGGATGAAGGGACACACAAAGAGAAAGGGGATTAAATACCTCGATGATGTTTTGGTGGTGTAGCTCACGAAGATACTTGACTTCGCGCACGGCAGACATGTCGAGGCCATCTTTGAACTGTCCCACTTTTATCTTTTTGATGGCGACTTTCTTTGAAGTGGATGCTTCGCGACCTAGTGGAATGAGAGGGTGCCCAACAATACGAGCCAATGACGGACCTCTGTAGACAACGGCGTATGTGCCTTCACCGATTTTCTGGTCCTTGACCCTGTCGTACGCACGGGGCGGTCAAGACGGCGCACGAGAGCGAGCAGAGAAAAGTTACCATCGTTTCTGACGTTCCGAGTTTGCCTTTTCGACGGCATCCATCGAGGTCACTACAAAGGGACTCGGTGCCAAACACTCGTCCTCGACCACGTTGTCTACACACAGAATGGCAACATGTTGTCCAGAACATTCATGACTGCGACACCGACGAGCGTCGCGCCATCCTCTTCCATTATCTCACTCACGGCCCCGTTCACGCGCGCCTCGCTCGCCAAGATAAGAGATACCCTTGCTGCCGCGGTGAACCAGGATGGCATTACCCCGGATCCGACAGAACCACACGCAGCCGTCCTCGTCCCGCTCTGCAACGTAAATAACACACCCGGCGTGCTGCTCGAGGTCAGAGGGCAGCTGAGGACGCATGCCGGTGAAGTGAGGTAGGTGACGAATTGAGGCGATGCTGCGTCGTTCTCACTGATCTGCGAGTCAGTTTTCCAGGCGGAAGAGTAGACAAGGTAGTGACTTTGTCCCTTGCCGCTCGCGTGCGGTGCACCATGTTCAACTCTACTAGACAGATGCGTCTTTCCTAGCCACCGCCCTGAGAGAAACGCACGAAGAAGTGGGTATTCTCCCTAGTCAGATCGAGCTCATGGGGCAATTTGGTCCTGCTGAACTGAGCCTCAATGGCCTCCGCGTGTGGCCCTTCGTTGTACGTATTCTATACCGTTCCAGAGCTGCCCAGCCCGTCGAGACCGTGCTGTATTCAGGGCTTTATCTATCCGCGTGGAAACCCGCCCTGTCCCTCGAGCCATGGATCAGACACCGAAGTCGGGCAAACGGAGTTGGGCTTGGATATCAAAAATACCCATCACAGCCAGGACGCGTTTGATACCCCACTGCCATCTATATCACTCGCGTCGCTGACGATATCCCAACCCGAGGTAGCGACCATATTTCATCTCCCACTCACGGCGTTCGTCGCGCACGGTCGGCTTAAAACGCATCACTTCCGTGGTGGACGGCCGTACTGGGCGATTGACGTGTCGGATCTTGTTCCCCCTGGCGGTGCATGGGAGTCGAGTGACACCCGTGGAGAGTCGGACAACAATGGTGGAAGGCTCGAAGTCTGGGGCTTAACAGGGTGGTACCTGTCCCTGCTGATGAAGATGTTGAAAGTTTATCAATAGATGCGGTACTGGTTGCGGGTACCACCATCATTCGATCTGCACGCAGTTGTTGAGCAGATAGACTGCGTCAACCATTTTTGTACAAAATGATAGTAGAGGGATCATTGGATTGATATGATACAACGATACACAAGAAGAGATGACAGATGGACCCATCCTGCATCATACTCTTTTGAACCCAGAGAAAATCATGACATGAGAAATGCGTAAGCGGATTGTTGAACTATCAAGGCACTGAACGAACGAGCTGTGTCCGTGTGGGATATATGAGCATTAACAAAGAACAAAAGATTGCGATGCGACCAACGCGGTAGCTTGTTATCGTATATTAGGTGGGTGCGAAAGATCGGGGGCAGAGAAATCGTTCGGAAAGCAGATATAGATACTCCTGATGATAATAGCACAGTTCGTCATGCGAGTCCGCGGCTCTGCGTTGGGCGGGCCCCAGGGAATGCAGTCGACATGGGCGAGACTTGGGGTTTACGTCGGGACATCAGCGTCGAGGGACGGTCCGTCACTCATTGTGGGACCTGAGCTGCTTGACGTTGGTGGCACACCGCCTGAGATTGACACCTTGCCTATCAACCAAGAGGGGACCCAGCCGCGGTCGCCACCCTCTTTGGCAACCTATTAAACGAATGGTTAGCTTCAAACACGGCCAAAGCAACGGAAACGTACATATAACCAATGGTTGTATCGCTTGAACGTCGTCAATGCATCGTCTCTTACCAGATCCAACTCCTCGTCTCCTTTCTTCTTGTACTCCATCAATGCAATGCCAGGTAAGCTCGTTGATATGATGCTCAATGGCAGGATTGGTGTCTTGTTTTCAGAGACATCAGAGGAATCGGCTGCCTTCGCTGCTGCTATTGCTTCGGCTATTGCTGATGCGACCGGCACATTTGTCTCCAATAAACAGCCTGCGGGTACCCATCCCTGTTTCGGGGTATCGCTGTCGACAATACCAGAACCCGTTGGGTCCCGTTGCGCAACCCACCAGCCACGAACTCGAGACAGAGTGATAAAGGTGTCCCCACTATGCACCTGGGTGAGACAAGCACCAGATTCTCAAGGAGCAAGACGACGCACACGACGACATCAAATTCGTCCTCTTGTTCTGCCATATAGGGATATATCGCCACTGCGTATGAGACCCCCATGGATGGAGGTATCTCCCTTTTGGTACTCTCTGCTTCGGATGATGCATACAAGGTCGTTCCAGATCTATAGCATTCGGAGCTCTGCACCGAATTAACCAACGTGGCGGAGCTGGACGGGCGGCTGCTCGCACACTCCTCGCTCGATTCATTTTCGACGACGGGAGAGAGGACGTCGTCCCAGCCAGCTTGCGGCGTCGTGCCCGTGAGGGGCGTTGGTGTCGATAGGTCACTCACCTCGAGCTTGGGAGGACGGGCAATTGATTTGCCCTGGCCAACAGCGATAGGGTTATCAGCGTGGGACGGAGTGACGCTAGATGTGCTACGCTCGGATGAAATGGAGGCTTCAAGTTTGCGTAAAGCGTGTTTTCGTTGAGCAACCACGATTGGGGAAAGTATGTCTTTGATATGCTTGAGCATGAACACGGGGTTTTTCTTGGCATCTTTTAGTTTCTGAAATCGAAACAGTGGTTTCTCATCATAACAAAGACATCGTTCAATGCGATTTCCTGTGAAAGGGAATATGAGTGATTGGCAGAATGTAAAGAAGATACCCAGTACCAGGTGATCCATAACATATGAACATGGCATAGTTTTTCCAGTTGTCGCTATTGATCTTGTATTTCTTCAACGCAATTGGCAAGACCTTCCACGTCGGGTCCTCCAAGCCCACCATGAAACTCTTGAGATCGTCTGAGCTTTCTTGCCGATCGGTTCTTGGAGAGGACTGTGGTTGAGAACCTGGGGACTTGGCCATGGAGGACACTGGGTTCCTCTGAGCGTTGGCTTCTTCGACGGTATCCGTCTGATACGCAGCTGACTGGTTGCTGCAAGAGTCAAGACGTCAGTCTGGTAACTATGGGACCGAGCTATCCAATTTCCTGAACGGCTTTTACAAGGGACATAGGGCCAGGTACGCAATACTTGCTTCTAAGTTGTAGGCAAGTACCTAAAAGAATACGAATCAGACACGAGTGCTGTCTATGAGATGAAGAAATAACTTCGGGTCGAAGTCTCAGCTCGGGACACATAGATTGAGGACACACTGGCATTCGGTCACCCAGGTCCACTGGCTTGTCCAGCATTCGTTTCCATTTGTCCACGACGACGCGGATGGTGGGGTCGTATGCATTAGGTACGTTCATACATTTCCTTTTATGGACTCACTTGCGCCCTTCCGTTTTTCCTCCAGTTTCGTACTCACTCGACTGGAGGTAAGCACTAGCTACACACCTTTATTCCTTACTGTTTTATCTACGGTCATGCTCTTTCACAGCTGGATCATGTTGCACGATTATTGCATCCGTTGTCGACGCACGCGGAGAACCCCATGTTTCCGGGTCCCTGGCAGTTGTAACAGCGCTGCACCCTGTACTTGCTGAACGATATGATGAAGATAGAGAGCATACTACCAAGGTTGGCACTTCCTATACTCGTACAAGGTATACTATCAGCACAGAAACAGGGTGACCGTTCGTCTGTGCATCCTATTCATCGCACCAACTCGGGAAGATACAACATCACCGGCGAGACGCTTCACATATAGACTCAGATTCCATCATACGCCGACCGCCCGAACGCGAATGTGGGTCCGATTCCACGCCAATCCGCCCTATGTTTCCGCTCCGCTCGTCCATCCTCGCCTCTGGAATCTGTCGACCAAGCATCATTTCATCAGCGGGCGGTCCACGCCGAGAACATGACACAACCACAGAGAAAACTCACCGGAAAACGGAGGACGCAAGATACGGGCATCGAACACGTCGCGACGACAAACACAGTACGCAAACTTCCCGAGTGTCGCGACGAGCGGAGGTCTGGGGGGAGCGATCCCACTAGACTGAGCAAGTGTCGGATCTCCGAGATGGTCTTTTTATGTTGTACATTTTTGGGCTACGTCTCCTATCGCTTCAATGTTTGCGATCGTGGTCCGGAGTGGTACATCAAGAATTTTGTATATTTCTTTGCGTGAGGCACTCGAATTCACCAAACCACGCTATACATTGTCGTATACAAGTATTCAAGTGCACTACGTCAACACTTTGTACTAATGCTATGATACAACCTGCGCATTGTCTTGGATTCTGTGTCTGTCAAGCGCATATGTGCCGCGAGGGGGATTATCATAGCCTTGAACAGGAACAAACGCGCCTGTGCCGATGGCCTGGAGATGCCCTTCAGTCGAGATTTCCCAGACTGCCCCATCCATGTTCGCTTTCGTTCCCGCATCGTTCCAGATTTCCCTCCCATGACTAGCCTGAACTAAAGCGTCCTTGTGAACCGCCATCATGCCGTAGGAATCTCCCGTTGTGGGCTTGTTGTAAGACCGAACCAAGAAGCCACCGATGACAATAAAATTGGTGCGGTCCGCTTCCGCAGGTAGACCACGCCAGAGCGCATAGTCAGTCGGTTTGCCAGAGCCGTAATCGTTCCACACCTGCTCCCAATCGGTTATAGGAGCGAGGACTCTTTTCTCGCCAGCGGGCTGAACAATGACACCGCGGCTGCCACCAGATTCACCATTGTTTGCAGCAGGCCCGAGATAGTACCACCCGCACGGCACTACTTGTCAGTAGTATTGATTAGAAACGTTTCAACATGTGAAGAAGACAACACTAACAAACTGGCTTCCAGGTTGTAAGATGCTTTGGGGCACCTAAACCTGAGTCGTCGTACACTTTATTGTCAAACGGAACATGCTTGACATTCAGTAGAGACATCTGTAGAATACAGGGCTCGTATCACCTGTGAACACTCTAGTAAGTCACTTTATTGATAGGAAGGTAGCATACCTGTAGAATACTCTAGTAAGTCGCTAAAGTAAAAGCTACGGTACGAAGCTTTGAAGTACTGTCCCTTTGTGTATGTCACGGCGTCGCTAATTCACCCCAAAGTCACGCATAACAAGGATTTGGTTGCTAAGTTGAAGTATGTCACACGGTTCCTTACATCGAAGCTGTGGCAACTTGTCACACTTCTGGCGGTTGCCACTTACACAAAGGGGACAAAGGGGACAGTACTACGTGATTATGTAATGCGTGGTTATGCTAACGTTCGTTTGTAAACTCCGGAAGTGAGATAGAGTAAAGAAGGTAATCAAAGAATGAAATATCTAGCTAAATAGTCCATTAAACGAATGTATTCTACTTCGAAATGAGTGCGAAGTTGGGCTGCGTCGCGTCCGTTGCGCTCGAGCGATGTCCAAATAAGGTAAGTCGTGGCTCGGTCTTGCTATGGTCCCCAGTGCCGTGGTCTTCGCGTTCCAGGGTTGCTCATGCACCTTGTCCGATCCATGTAAAATGTATACGATGGGACCGATCTGCCCGATACAGTCTCGACGCGGCGGTATGACTTGGTAAGTCGTCCTCGACTGACTGACCCTTCTAGGTTTCATTTTGAGTCGTCCACGTCGACGCGGTGGATTCGGGTGCTGGGCAGGACGTCTAGGGTCGATGCTGGGTGGTGTGGATAGCTCAAGTACGCCGTTCGTCGCGTGTTCGTACCATCCGTGCTGACGCTTTCCTAGGTAGTAGCCGTGTTTTCACTCGTTTCGAGTCGCGGCATGCGCTGCTCGTTGCGTAGTCCGCTCCACCTCGTTTCCCATCGTGTTTATCGCCATCGACAACGCTTTGACGCTTCCAACCGTCCTCGACGACTCCTGATCCGTCCTCTGAGTCCAAGTGGCCTCCTGGCCTGGTATCTCGACGATGCGCGTTCGTTTCATCGACGCACTCGCCCTGCTCGTCTATAGGACGTTCCGTGGCGCTGTGGACATCGCTGGTCGTGTGGTGGACTCTCGAGTGGTTTTAGACACTGACGGGGCTCCTTCGTAACCAACGCCTTCGATGCGAGTCGACGTGACTTGCCGCTGGCGCCGCCTGGGTCATCTGGTACGTGACGCCCATCTGGGTGTCCCCCACAGAGCCGACCAGCCACCGATGAGGTGGAGGATCTGCTACACGAAATTACAATCAGGATGACGAGACGAATGGCCGCGCAGATGTACTGGTCGATCTCCCGCACTCTCGGGTGGTCAACCTTGTCAGGTCCTTGGGTTGCTCTGGCTGACCTGCTTCGTTTCCAATTAAGCCCATACCCTCGCGCGCTTTCTCGATGTCCTCGACACATTAGTTTCGACCCTCGCCTCGTCACCTTGTCCTCTCGCACACTCAGCCTTGTCAGACAGTTCTGTGGCTGCATCTGGATGACGTTCGTCGCCCGTCGCGTCCACAGGGTCTTACAGCTGTATTGGATTCATTATCGCGGACTCTCTCTGCTTCTTCTGGGTGGTCGTGAGACGCGCTGGGTACCCTCGTGCTCTTTCATCGACTTGTTGGGCCTCGGGGTTTTGTACTTCTTTATTGGTCGCCTCCCTTACCATCTTCAACATGTGAAGTCAGCTCGTCACTGCGTATCCCGAGCCCGGCATTCATGTATAGTTGAGCTTGCCATTCTATGTATATATAAACATTAATTCGAACTTCTTTATAACAGTGCCGTGAGTGAGAGGACATGAAAGCTTCGGCTGATGTGGTGATTGGGGGTCCTTGTACTACCCAATTTCCTCAACATCGTGCTGAAATGTCAGAGTACTGACCTTGTCCCATGGCGTTCACGTGCGGTGCACCATGTTCAATCCTACTAGACAGATGCGTCCTTCCTAGCCACTGCCCTGAGAGAAACGCACGAAGAAGTGGGTATTCTCCCTAGTCAGATCGAGCTCATGGGGCAATTTGGTCCTGCTGAACTGAGCCTCGGAGGTCTCCGCGTGTGGCCCTACGTCGTACGCACTCCATCTCTTTCCAGAACTGCCCAGCCCGTCGAGACCGTGCTGTATTCAGGGCTTTATCTATCCGCGTGGAAACGCCCCCTGTCCCCGCGCCATGGACAGACACCCAAACTGGGCAAACGGTGTTAAATTTGGCTTGGATATCAAAAATACCCACCGCAGCCAGGACGCGTTTGATACCCCACTGCCATCTATATCCCTCGCATCGCTGACGATATCCCAACCCGAGGTAGCGACCATATTTCATCTCCCACTCACGGCGTTCGTCGCGCACGGTCGGCTTAAAACGCATCACTTCCGTGGTGGACGGCCGCACTGGGCGATTGACGTGTCGGATCTTGTTCCCCCTGGCGGTCCATGGGAGTTGAGTGACACCCGTGGACAGTCGGACAACAATGGTGGGAGGCTCAAAGTCTGGGGCTTAACAGGGTGGTACCTGTCCCTGTTGATGAAGATGTTGAAAGTTTGTCAATAGATGCGGCACTGGTTGCGTGTACCACCATCATTCGATCTACACACAGGCACGGCACGTAGAGATTGCGTGAGCCATGTCTGTACAAAATGATCGTAGTAGGGATCATTGGATTGATATGATACAACGATACACAAGAGATGGACCCATCCTGCATCACTCTTTTGAACCCAGGGAAAATCGTGACATGAGAAATGCGTAAGCGGATTGTTGAACTATCAAGGCACTAGTAACGAACAAGCTGTGTCCGTGTGGGATATATGAGCATTAACAAAGAACAAAAGATAGCGATGCGGCCGACGCGGTAGCTTGTTATCGTATATTAGGTGGATGCGAAAGATCGGGGGCAGAGAAATCGTTCGGAAAGCAGATATAGATACTCCTGATGATAATAGCACAATTCGTCATGCGAGTCCGCGGCTCTGCGCCGGGCCAGGGAATGCAGTGGACATGGGCGAGACCTGGGTTTGCGCCGGGACATCAGCGTCGAGGGACGGGCCGTTACTCATTGTGGGACCTGAGCTAGTACTGGGCGTCGGTGGCGCACCGCCCGGGGTTGGCACCTTGCCGATGAACCAAGAGGGGACCCAGCCGCGATCGCCACCCTCTTCCTTGACAGCCTGTTCAACGAACGGTTAGCTTGAGCACGGCCAACGCAGCGGAAACGTACATATGACCAATGGTTGTATCGCTTGAATACCCTCAACGCATCGTCCTTTGCCAGATCCAACTCCTCGTCTCCTTTCTTCTTGTAGTCCATCAATGCAACGCCAGGGAAACTCGTTGATATGATGCTCAATGGCAGAATTGGTGTCTTATTTTCAGAGACGTCAGAGGAACCGGCCGCCTTGGCTGCCGCTGTTGCTTCGGCTATCGCTGATGCGACCGGCACATTTGTCTCCAATAAACAGCCTGCGGGTACCCATCCCTGTTTTGAGGTGTCGGTGTCGACAACACCGGATCCCGATGGGTCCCGTTGCACGACCCACCAGCCACGAGCTCGAGAAAGAATGACAAAGGTATCTCCACTATGCACCTGGGTGAGACAAGCACCAGATTCTCAAGGAGCAAGACGACGCACACGACGACATCAAATTCGTCCTCTTGTTCTGCCATATAGGGATATATCGCCACTGCGTATGAGACCCCCATGGATGGAGGTATCTCCCTTTTGGTACTCTCTGCTTCGGATGATGCATACATGGTCGTCCCAGATTTAAAGAATTCGGAGCTCTGCGCCGAATTAACCAAGGTAGCGGAGCTGAGCTCGCGGCTGCTCGCACTGTCCTCGCCGGACTTGTTTTCGACGATGGGAGAGAGGACCTCGGGCCAGCCAGCTTGGGGCGTCGTGCCCGTAAGGGGTGCTGGTGTCGATAGGTCACTCACCTCGAGCTTGGGAGGACGGGCAATTGCTTTGCCCTGGCCAGCAGCGATAGGCTTGTTAGGGTGGGAGGGAGTGATACTAGGTGTGCTACTGTTGCTATGCTCGGATGAAATGGAGGCTTTTCGTAGAGCGTGTTTTTGTTGAGCAACCGCGATTGGGGAACGTATATCTTTGATGTGCTTCAGCATGAACACGGGGTTTTTCTTGGCATCTTTTAGTTTCTGAAATAGAAGCAGCGGTTTCTCATCATAACTAAGACATCGTTCGATGCGATTTCCTGAGAAAGGGAAGATGAGTGGATGGGAGAATGTAAAGGAAGCGCATCTGGTACCAGGTGATCCATAACATATGAACATGGCATAGTTTTGCCAGTTGTCGTTGTTGATCTTGTATTTCTTCAACGCAGCTGGCAAGACCTTCCACGTCGGGTCCTCCAAGCTCACTTTGAAACTCTTGAGATTGTCCGAGCTTTCTTGCCGATTGGTTCTTGCAGACGACAATGACTGAGAACCAGGGGACTCAGCTATGGAGGACATTGGGTTCCTTTGTGATGCAGAAGCAGCGGGGGCAGTTTGCGGTAGGTTGGGCTGCGTCGAGCGAGCCTGAGAGATGTCGTGCTCCATTTGATGAGGGGAAGGGGTCGGAGAGTCTATCTCTTGCTTGGTGGGGGACTTTGATGACGGATTTACGTATTGGGCCCATTTGAAGGAGGGTTGTCGCTTTAATGGTTGATCATCCTGTTTGCGGGTGTGAACAGGCTGTCGAGTGTCATTAGGGAGGACATACCAATCGTTGTGAATTACGAACTTGGTTAAATTCGTCGAGCAACAATTCGACGGTCTCCTTTAGCCGTCTATTGTCTGATTCGAGATGGGAGACACGCTGGGCTAGAGGAAACAATGAGGACGGGAATAAGGCGCGAATGAGAGGCACCGACCCTGCTCTTTGACGAGGTCGTTGAGTTTCTCGACGGATACGGTGCGTTCGTGCGCTTCGGCTGCAAGAAAAGAGTCAATAGGACGACTGCGGTGGGCGGGGTGGACGTACAAGGGGGGACGTAGTGGTCCGAGTCGATGGGTATGTGGTACGCGAGCTTTGCCTGGTAGATGGCTTTGAGAATGGTCAAGCGCTGGCCAATGGTGGCGACGCCAATAGCCTTTAGTGACTCTGGGTCGAGCAAGCATAGGACGTCACCGGAGATGTTGTGCTCTGGGTAGGACGTGGTGAGCAGTACAAAGCGGAAAATGGTGGTTGTGTACCTCTGATCTTGTGCTCGTACTGTGGAAATCCGAGTGCAGAGAACCACTTGTGTACGCGGTCCTCGTTCCAGTCGAGAATGCTGTCGTCGATGTCCATGGCCATGACAATGAATCAAAGCGCAACTCTCTTATGATCCAGATCACGTGCTACCTTGACCACTCACCATCATGGACAATCCTTGGGCGACATACCCTCACTCGCCTGAACCAGAACCTGAAACAACCGACGCCAACGTCCCCGACGATGACTGGAGCGCGGCCTGGGGTGCCACCGACGAACCTCAGCACCCGGACCAGTGGGAGTCAGCCCGCCAGGACAAGGAAAAGCTCAACCGCGCGGTGGTACGACATTTCTGCACGCGTACACTACAGCTCATTCCTTAGTCAAAGCGCAGCCTCCAGAATTGCTAGACTCTTTACTCCGTCATTGCCAGCACGTCTCGCAAGAGATTTGGCCAACGTCTGAAACGGACAACGACGACAGCTGGAAATCAGGATTCGACCCCCATGCAGACATGTACGTCTTGAAATCTCCGCGACTTGGCGGTTTACATCTTGTAATCAACCTTTTCTCTCAGCGCCGCCCTTCTTGCTCAGTTAATTCCCGCCGATTTGACACTACCACCCACCGTGCAGTTTTCATCAACTGCGACCGCAAACGCCATGAATGAAGCACTCAAGCTGACACGTCACTTGCCTGCGTCCGCCAGCAGTCCTCTGTCCCGCTTACTAGCTTCAAAAGGCTCTTTGGAGTGGGAGAATTCCATCAAAGCCAAGCAAGATACGGTTCCAGATACAGCGCATGTCGGTTGGCGAGTTCTTGAGAAACAAGATCGTCTTGCCACACCCGACGAGTCGAAACAAAAGAAGGCAACCGGTGGCTTGCTGTCGTTTTGGAACCGCAGGGCGTCGGCAATCCAACCTGTTCCTGTCGAGGCACCCAGCGAACGATCGAGCTCTCCTCCAAGGTCAAGTCTAGAAAGTGTCAAGTCTGGTTCCCATCCACCGGCTTCGCGCGCTGTCTCGCCATCAAAAGCGTCCACCCCTTCTGTAGCGCCACCGCCCCCTACAGACTCTGCAGTAGCAGCAACTGCACCACCCCCTTCAGCTGTTTCACGTTTCCTGAATCGGTTTGCCCGCGGAAAAGGCACCCAGAACAACTCCTTGGCACTCTCTTCCGATGACCTCGAGTTTCTCTCAGACATCGTGCCAAGTGCAAGTGATCCGCCCGACGAAGACATCAACGGTAGTGCCTTGGACGTCCTTACAGGTGCGAGCAATTCATCACCTTTCCCACCAAAATTGCCACCTCCGATTCCGCCACCTCCCACGCAACCAATACTGTCAAGCCGTCCCTCTTCGGCACTTGGATTTGGAACCTTGGATGGCGTGAGGGTGACTGCAAATGCACCACCAGCCTTCCAGATGCAAACTGCGAACCAGATTCCTGTCCTGGCTCCCCCACTGTCACCCCAGCCTGCAGCATCGTTTTCGCATACACAAATCCCTCCTTTGTCTCTGACAGCAACACCAACCGTCGCGTCTGGACAGTCGAGTACACTATCAATACTGCACAGAATTAAACCAAGCTCTCAGCCTAACTCACGGCCTCATTCTCCTTTCACACTTCCACCACCTCAGAAGATGCCTTCATCACTATCTATTCCACCACTCCTCCCCCCTCCACCGGTTTCTCCTCCACAAACTCCCCGACCAGATACCTCCCCCTCGGTAGCAAAACCTGGTCATTCATCCACGATGTGGAGCACTGATACTTCTTCGTTCCACGACCCTTGCGACTCCGACGACGATTTCAGTGCATTTACATCCTTCCCGCCCTCAGCTCCTGCGCCATTTCCGTCTTCAGAACCATACCCTTCTCGAGGACCCCCTTCACCCCCATCACCACCACCTCGTCGTACCTACGAGCGCACACACTACCCAAGCTCGTCCACCACATCCATTGCAAGTCCTGCATCTCAAACATCGCAAGATCAGTTATACTCCACGAGATCTTCCATTTCTGTATCCTTGGATAGTTTCGATGATTTTGTCTCTCCACCTCCGGCCGTGCGAGGTGGACATTGGAAACGCACGCCGTCACCACCTCCATTACCCGTCAAACCCCAGTCTGAACGCCAGCAACCCCTGCGTCTCGATACTTTGTCCTCCCGTGTTTACCATGCCCATACCCCGAGTCAGACATTCCCCTCGCCCACCGTTCGTACCAGCCTCATGAGCAGTGCATTCTCTGTGCCCGATGCAGAACACCAACGTACGCAGAGTCTCGTCAATCATGCGGCAGCGCGCGGGGGGATGTGGCCCAACTCGCCTGATAATGAATCAAGAGTGAGGGCGATTCCACCACCGCCGTCGACCTCTACATCGCCAAAGCTATTGATGGGAGAGGAGGGTTTTGATTTGCTAGGTGGTGACTTTGGTGGTGGTTTGGAAGCTTTGCCACCACTGAATGCGGTTGGGGGTACTGGGATGGTGTCCATGGTGTCGCCCCCTGCAATGGGTGCCTTGCGTGCGCCTTTTGGAGTCGGCGGTCCAGGCAAGGAACTTGGTTTGAGGAATCAACCACAGCCCTTGCCTTTCACATCTGCACCCATACCTTCGTTCGCCTCACTGAGCACCTCCTCCCCTTTAGCGGCTCCAACTTCCGGGTCATTGCAACCCGCAAAGCCGAAACAGACGGGTGGATTGTCGGCACAGGATCTATCGTTCTTTGAAGGATTGTAAATCTTTTTCGAGGAACGTCAATGTTTATAAATGTACTCTAGTTAACACGAGTACACTAGTTGCTTGATTAATCCTCCCAACGTTATGCAGACGTCGCAATCAATAATATTCATACAGTGGAACAAGTGGTACAGAACAAGGGAAAGAACGAGAGAGAGTACATACTATAACTCGAGACGTCCATCTCTGGTATCGTCAAGCGAGTAACGTGAAATAAAATTCAAAGCAAGAAGAATGAAACAGTCCACCGAGTTCCAGTATCGCTCGTCTCACGGCCTCCAAGATTTCCAGGACGCGCCGTTCTGTGCATCGTGTCCATACCTGTCATCCCGATAGCCGTGCTCACCCCGTCCAATATCGTACTCCCGGCTTCTGTCTCCTTCCCGGCCGTACTTGTGTCTATGTCTGTCCCTGTCCTCGCGCCTATCGCCCGAATGATCATAGTAGTGTCCGTGATGCCTCGATGAACGGGAGCGGGAGGGTGCTTGAGCGACTGCTTCATAGTAAGGAGGAGGAGAAAGGACATCGATTTGGGACGGTTCAGAGACAGGTGGTACAGGCGGTGCGGGAGGTAGTATGGCCCTTTGAGGCTGAGAGCTGGACTGCTCGATACCGTTTATCGTGCGACGCTCGGTTCCGTCTGGGAACCGATAGGTAACATGTTCGTTGCCCTACGTTCATCGTCAGTATGCCTGGGAGAAAAAAATGGAGAGCCCAAATGCCCACCTGCGAGTCCCTGCGCACAGACTGGGTGTGCGTTACACCGTTGACAGTGGAGCTCGACCAACTCTGAGAGATCCACCGCCCACCGTTGCCGCCATTGCTGAATGACTGCATTCTGCTGCCCCCCATACCTCCACCCATGAAATCAACGGGAGAAGGCAGCATGGAAGGGAAAGCGTTAGGGAAAGCGTTGTTGAAGCGACTGCTAGAATGGTTCGATCCGAAGCCGGAGTGTCCGAACGGATCATCGAAAAAGGGATCCGCCTCGAACGCTCTGTGAAGGTCTCCGAATATCGAGTTGAACAAGACGAATGGGTCTGTGAAGCCCCTCGGGCCGGGTCGTGATCCGAACGCGAAGCCACCGACAAACGGATCCATGCGAGGACCGCGGAACAAGGGGTCTGAAAAGGGCTGGTAGGGTCCGTTGGCGAAGGGGGCTTGGGGAGGGGGCGCGGGAGGGGGCCAAACCCCATGTTGATCATATGTCGCTCTGCTCTGGGGATCGTGCAAGACTTCGTATGCGTTATTTACCTGACAGCGCAGTGAGCGGCAGATGGCAGGATCAGCGACGTTGGGTGCACACCTTACGAAAGAAGTCCTCCGAGGCGGATTTCTCGGCTGCGGAGGCACCTTGGGGCAGACGATCAGGATGGGTCTGCAAGGCCTTTTTCTTGTAGGCCCTTCGGACTTTGACGACGTTTGAGCACTTTAGACATGGTCGAGGAGACGTTGTGACTTGCCTTCCTCCGTAGTCGCATTGCGGCTAATGCCCAATGTCTCGTAAAGATTCGTGGCCATAATCAAGCCAGCTAGAATGGCAAATAGAGCTGCAGTATTAGAGAGTGGGTGGGGGCAAGTAGATGGACATGAGGACTGTGTCCGTCGTGGTGCGTGTCAGAGACCTGCTGTGTCGATTAATAACTGTTTTGTGGCTGGATTCGATCCTTCGAGAAGTCCTGCCACGACAGTCACCTGCTGGCAAGTATCCTTATGGGTCTCCAAGAAGTCATATTGTGTGCTACAGCGCCTCAGCCATTGCCAGCACAAGCTCCAGGACCCGGGGCATTCGTTCTGCATGACCTCCAATCCAGCAACGTGCTCTCCTCCTTCAAGCAAACATGTTCTGCACCTCATTGCAGCGCCTTCGTAGAGACAAAGGATGGACAAGGAGGAATCATGCTCGCAGCGCAATCAGACAAGGCCCTGTTGAACGTATATAATTTTCAAAAGGCGTGTATCTCGCGAGGACCGTCTGCCGATAACTGACCATCGACAAACAGGACCAGATCGCCCTAAAGGTGGTTCTGCCAGAAAAGCTGACTTGTCTCACGTTGGATCAAAAAGCAAGATACTGCGCAGGCGGTACCGCGCAAGGACGAATATACCTATGGGAGGCGCGTTTCTTTTCATTCTTCTCAGTATGCCCCATATCATGACTCTTTGGACAGTAGGTCGCGTCCGGCATACTCTATCATTCTTGGGATGCTCATTATCGCCAAGTGAACGTGCTCAAGTTCACCTACGACGGAATGGTATTGGTGTCTGCCAGCGAAGATTCTGGTGTCGGCGTTTGGTCAGTGTCCAAGTCCGTGTTGATTTTCTCGGCGTAGAAAAAGTCTTGACTAAACCGGTCCCTCCTTCAGATTGGTGGATGACGATCTCCAAAATGATCACCCTCTGCCACAATTCACGCTATCGGACCACACCCTCCCGGTCATGGATGTCGTTTGCGGTCTCGGCCCGTTTCCGATGTGCCGGATATTGAGTGGATCCCTTGACCATACCGTAAAGGTGATCAGACTGTCAAACTGGCTGGTCTCTCGACTGACAACACGATCAGCTGTGGGATCTGGCTACCCAATCCCTGATAACGACATTTCATTTCCCAAAGCCAATACGTTGCATCGTTTGGGACATCACTGAACGTCTATTTTTCGCCTCTTCACCTGATGGATCCATCTACCAGGTAAACCTATTTCGCGAACGCGAAATCAAAAACAATGCAGGACCCTTTATTGAAGCTGTCGGGGGCGCAGGTGCATCCGATGTCGCCCGCTTCGATGCAGAGGGCAAAACAGGGCAAAACCGGCTCATTGACGTTGGTCAGCCTGTGACGACGCTTTGTATGTCATTGAACGGGTCGCTGCTCCTGGTTGGAACAGCAGCAGGGCTCATACATGTCTACGACATTGCATCACATCAACTGTTGCGGACCATCTCTACCCATAAAGGCTTGTCGATATCGTTCGTTGCGACGATGCTCAAGCCTCCGGACCTCGTAGGCCATATCAGTCTCTCCCTGAACGTGGCCAGCGTGGCAGACGCCCGGGATGTGATGCCCGTGCGGCCAGTCGCAGCATTCCATCGAATGAGAGATGTCAATGCCAGGGAGCTGCACGAAGTGTCGATGATGTTACCGATCACGAACGAGGTGAGTTGTATAATTTATCTGTACATCGCAAGAGGGTTCACTACTCATCTCCACAGACACCACATATTGGTCGGTGTGAATATGACTACTCTGAAGCTGAATTTCAACGGGATCTATATTATTTCGTTCGGCCGACGGAAGGAGAGCCATTGGGAGCGCCATTGACAAGCAGAGTTGCAGAGCTCGAGGCGGAAGTGGGGCAGTTGAAGGAACAGCTAGGGAGGGCAAAGGGCGTGAATGATGCGATATGGCAAGTTGTTGTGCAAAAGGTGCTCAAGGGTAGCGCGCAGTCTGGGTTGGAAGGAGACGTTGAAATGGACACGTAGAAAGGCATCAGTGGCTGTGATAGCGCGCGAACAACTTGTTGATAGTACATTGACTTTGACGACGAGCACGCTTGTTCAATACATTCAAAAATGGGCTTCAGACAAGGCGCGGTACTTGCATCATGCTCGTTCTTCATCGGTGCGTTGCGCCCCGTGTGCGGCTGTAGGCTCGCTGACTCTGGTGCCGCATAACATCCCTCGTCTTTTATAAGGGGTGCTGTTTATATGCTTTTTCGTTGACTATCGCATTTTGTATCAGGACTTGACAGAAGAGACCGTCAAGGATGGATTCCAGTTTTACGCTACGTTCTTTAACGCACCCCCCGCCATCAAGGTTGGTCCATCTTGAAGCCTTGCGAGTCAACTAAATTGTCTTAGGCACTTTTACATGGCTTCATTGGAGTCGGGCTGACCGGCCTGGTTGCAAAGCTGCTGCAATGGGACGAGAGTGCCATCTTCTTTGACGGCTCTAGCTTAGGTGAGGCCCTTTTGGCCGTCTTCTGCGAGCGTTGTAGTGCTCACGAACCGTTGAAGCTGCCTACCTCTTCGCAGTATCAGTCTATGTGGCTGTGACAATCCCATGCTTGCGCACGATGGCAACACCAGCCGAAGTGGACACCATGGATGATCGCGTCGAAGCCATGAGGATCTTGTCGGCTGGGAACACGATTATGATACTTGTTTTGGGGGCGATACTCGGGTTACAGGTAAGTCGCTATTACCGATCGCCTAGGTCCGGCCCCCTTTGGTTCTCCGGCGATGCGATGTCGTTCGACTTGTCCGTTTCTTTTCCCAGACGCGCGCGGGACACGTATTCGTATTCTCGCGGCGTCTCATAGCCGACGCCGTTGCCGGTACTCTCAGTCTTCTGCGAAGGCTACGCCATGTTTCTTCGCTTACACGCACTTATATTTTTGGTCCGCTGATATTTATTTCGGGAACAGGGTGGCCAGGAATATGCACGCAGGGTAGAGCAAAGGGAAGTGGCAAAAGTGGAGAAGGCGGAACAAGAGGCAGCAAGATCAACGTCGGAGAAGGACAAGAAGGAGTGAGCATCTCGAAATACATGATACGGGTAGTTGCATTATTCAAGTTCTTCGACGAAGAGTGTGTGAGTTAAGAGTTAGCCAAGTCATTTTTGTAGTTATCCCGTCAACGCCTCGGAGTAGCGCAAATCTCCGTCGCACATGTCGTCAAGCAGGATAGCGACGTTGCTGGCTTGGTGTGCGGAGAATCGCATTCAGATCGACTCGAGGTTACAAATCATCGACAGCCAGCGCCATGCCACTGTCACTCCTCGCTACGATGCTAAACCGATAGCCCCCGACGAGCCCTCCCGCGAACACGGACTCTCCGTATTCTCTCGCGAAGAGTCCATTGAATGCTCCCGTACCCGTGAGTCCTCATCAAACGATCCTCGGCGTTCTGAGGCCCCTTCCTTTGATCCTTCGCTCGGCATCGCCGACGTGCAAATGAATGTGTCATTGCAGAGACCAATCACCCTCCCGCCTTTTCAGATGGGAGCCGTTGATCCTCTTATCACATTCACTTCCTCTCCCATCCTGGGTTCAAGGGACTCCGTTTCTTTGTGTACTGATTTATCTTTGGGCATCACAGTCGTCTATATTCCAAAGACCGCCGTTTTATCTGTCAAATCGTGCTTCTTCTCTCAGCATATATCGGCCGTACCTTATGGCCACGGGGCGCACCTTTCCCTTGCTCTCGCGCTCTACGGCGAACTGTGCGTAAACCTTTTTTCTTTACCCGTCAGTCGGCCGCGATGTTGACTTGCACTGCTGCCTTTGGTGGCGTCGGTTGGACGCCACTTGACGCGTTCGAAATCTCCTATCGCTACTATTCTCACACGAACGCCGAAAATAACGTTGTCTGTAACGCCCTACACATGGATGAACGCGCGAACATCAACGCCAATTCCACTTCGCTTGACACTCCGCCCCCGTTCATCTTCTATGAATCCGGGATTTTCCTTCTCGGCGGGTTCTTTCTGGCCACGCAATGATGGAACTCTGACTTTTGCGATATATCTTTCTGATGGTTTCAACACGGCTTGCGTTATCAAAGCTTACTTGGCCCACACTCGCGATGGTTCAGTTATCTCCAAAGCCTACCGCGGGAAACAGTGGACATTGCCGTATTTTGGGGTGTCAACGATGCCGTCGAAACTCGGACGTGCACTTGTTCAGCCCCCGGATGTTCGAATCCCAATGACACATCGAGTGCAGCGGATACGCAACGACAAATCACCGTTTCCAAATGCCCGTGGTGCGTTTGGTTGCACGACAACCAGACTGCCAGTGAATGGTTCCAAGTCACCGAGATCGACCGGGAGCAGCTAGGTTTGATGGTGAGTCGAATAAATCTACGTTTTTCGCTCCGCTGTGTCTTCTTCTACGCCTTCCCCCTGAGCCCTTATTTGCCATCATCTCACTTTTGTTTGCGAGTTCCTTCGGGATTGCGTGGGTTCCTCGGCGGGGCTTATCACGCCAAGTCCAACTTTTTACTACAGCCGTATCAATCTACTCTTCACGTTCTTTTCGCCCATCCCCGCCCACTTTAATTACTTCTTGATGCGGGTGTATGGTACCCGCTGATCCGCAGACATTTTCTGCACTGGCTGCAGACTCTTTCGTGATCCGTTGGCTTAGATCTTTCATATCGCCTGGCTGCCGCTCGCATTTTCCCGTAGGGTACGGCATGCAGAACTGCGCATACATGGTGACTGATGGATGTGGGCCATGCAGTGGCGGACACGCGCACTATATACGGCCGTAGGTCGTGAATAGGGTGCACGAGCGAGTCCGTCAGGTCGATCGTGACTCGGGAATGTCCGGCGGATCTGATTTATTGTGTTGCCTCACCCGTCTTGTGTCCGCACCATTTCGACCAGGCTACGGCAGCATATCAGATGCCGGTCTAGATACGGGGGTCTTCATTTGCTATCAGAAAAGCACGCTGCCCTCGTGGCCCGGTCTGCGATAATTGCAACTCGATCAATGTCTTCTCGACTTTGAATATGCCGGATTCGATCGCCACCCCCACGTTCTTTCGACTTTGCACCATCTGTTTTCCACATTAAATGGTGTCTTTTATTATCGGTTCTTCCTGACATTTGATGCTCTTATCTGCTGCGCCATCAAGATTTGCGCAGACAGTTTGCCCCTGAGTCACCGTGGACCCTTGATCCAGCAAAATCGCAAACGATTTGATTGCATTCACATTCCTTCAGTCTTCATTTCAATTATTAATATCTTCATGGTTTCTCTTTTGACTTTTCATGTTTTGACAAGTCAACTGACGCATTGCTTGCAAGCAGGAGGAAGTACGTCAATACTATCATGATGTCGTGGAACCCACGTTCCACGCGGCCTCGACGAACCCTGGGCTAGAATATGCACCCTTGTTCTACAACAAACGAGATAGACCTGTGGATTCCACTGCAGATACAGACCCAAGAGTATATGGGGTTACATTCCCGGGTTTTTGCCACGCTTACTCGCTCGTTTCAACACGTGCATTTTGGGTGGATGCGTTTCACGGGCTAGCAATGGTTCCAATTGCCGACGCGTAAGTCAACACCTCACCTTGACACCTTCTCGACCAACTTTACACGGGGCGTGGCATTACGCCACGAGGTCCCCGTGACCAAAAACGGGCATCTGCTTTACCTGCTTCGTTGGTTGCTACCTCACTCCCATGACGCATGTTCATATAGTGAACAAGGTGTACATCTGATGGAGAATCACAAGTTCCTATTACGCGTACCGTCCGGGTAGAAAAGAAGTGACCGTTGCTACCCCATGCCCCTGCTTATTGTGCAGAGTCACTGATAGAACAGCACCACCCCACTTCGTCGTGGTTGGTGGAGGGGACATGAATGAAAGAGATTCCATTTCCGGTATTTTGTGGCTTGCGATGCCTGTTGACCATATTATTTTGCTTGGTTCCTTGTTGTCCAAGTTGGCCTGTGTAAATCTGACCCGCCTTCCAGTTTCAACCATACGAACGATAATCATGTACAAATGGAGGTGAGTAATGAAATCCGATTCTTCTTACCAAAGTCGCACTCTATCGGGCGGTGGAACGATGGTCCGTCTTCGCCCAACTGCTACTTTCTTCGAAGGATGTCTATACGTATACCCGGTGAATTGATTGGTTCCGCTTGCAGAGCGACTATGACGTCTGCGTCGAATGCGGCTCTCTCGTGGAATGTGAACACGATCGTGAGATGGGAAGTGCGGCGGTCCCTGCATCACTCCCGTCAAATGTACATCCGCTCTCACATGACAGTACTCCGACATCCAGCGAGGTCGACTACCTCGAGATGCGTACCGTGCGGTGCATCCCTCCATTTAGTGAAGTGTTCAACACGTACGGTGCCTTGTCCAACGCAACCCTTCTCTCCCGATATGGCTTCATACTCCCCGAGAACGAGTACGACACTATCCGAATGGTGCTTGACCCGTTATCGACAATAAGGAACCTCTTCACGTATCTCGGGCTGGAAGAGGCACCCATTGGGGAGGGTGACCATGCCGTTACGGAAGCTTCTACCTTCGGGCGCTGTGGAATCAGGAACGGCTGCAGGGTGGGTAACTTTACCGATCACGGCGGTGCTGACTGTGAATTTCATTTACGATAAGGAACACGGTCAGGGTGTCGTGGGCAACGAGGCTACTCCTTCATTGTCTCTTGGTGCTTGGGAAAACACAATGAAGCGGTTACTCAACCTTTTCATTTACGTTGCGGGTAAATGGAGCTCGGATGCGGCATGGGACGAACAAGACGAAGGGCTGGTATTCAATCCTCGGTCTTCATTGACAGGGCCGGTCTCGTACGAGGCTGGGTCTGCCACTCGGATCACTCATGACTTGGTTATCAACTCTGACGGGAAGATATCGCACAACCTTTGGCTATTTTGCACGCTTATCGTCTTGTTTGCTGCTCGGGCGCATTTGGTTGCTTCTTTTGGAGACCTGATGAAAAGGGTTGAATGCGGTCCTGAAGACATCGCTTCGCTGACAGAATTCAAAGCAAGGTTAATTAACGTTCAGAGATACGTCGAGCGTCTCCATGATAGAGACAGCGTCGACGGCGACATAGAAGGCGGTGGCAATCATGGATCAACATCCTCTCCTCCCTTCCCCCATCTGGCACCTTCATCACTTAAGCTGGATTACGATACTGAATCAGACGAAGTTGCACAGCCTTCTGCTACCGCTGTTCAGGTGCCGCCTAGACCTGCAGTAACACCTGGAGGCATGTCGACTTCTATTACCGCAGGTTTGGGCTCGTGCAGCCCTCACCAGGATCAATTTGGACCCAAAGCTATCGTGGGTCGGCCCCTTGAAACTGGACCCCAGGACCCTGAGATAAGCACAAGCTTCTCGCCGATACCGCAACCGTCATATGAACTCTCCCGAAGTCCCATGTTATCGTGCTATCCTATGCCAGGAGCAACGGATGCGTCATATCAGGAAATGTCTTCATCCTCAATGGACCATGAAGCTGGATATAACGCGCAACGCGACCGTAGTCGAAGCACGGAGGGAGAGCGGCCCCCGAAGCGCGTCCGCCGTCGGAGCGATTCCGTGGCAAACCGCGTCGATAGATTAGGCAGAACTACACCCGAGTCCGCACGCCCAGGGCAAAATCGGGAAGTGCTAGACGCATCCGATGACGACGACGCAATCCAGCAGGTGGCGCTCTTGCTAGCACGTACAGTGGTCGGTCTGTGTCGCGACCGGTATCGTCCTCCAACGCTTGGCGACGAGCAGCGGGGTATCGGGATGACTGCGGTCGAACTGGGGGAGTTGATTGACGTGAGTGTTTTGTTCGTTGTCCAGTCCGTGTCTTTGGTTGGTGTTTTTTTCTTGTCATACGACTGAACTGAACCCCCGTTGGCTCGGCCCTGATTGTCCGAGCTGGGGTTCAGGCTGCGTTATAGCGGCGAAGATGTCAGCGGCAATGATAGCCGCGCACACGGCCCCAGCGACCCGCATCGACATGACTGTAGGGGTAGGTCATGTATGAATGCAGGACAATGTAGAATGGCAAAAACCACTCCCTTGGTTCTTGCTTCCTAGCAGCAGAGCAAGGCAAAGGGACTCCCTCTCCCCACTGGGAAGTTGTGGGCGTTGTCTTTCTCCCGCTTTGGTTCCCTATTCAGTCGACGGTCAGACTTGAGCCGAAGACTTTTTCTGTCCAGCTATTGATTCGTCTCATTCTATTTTTCTTTGCCCATTGTCTTCCCCCTTTTCGTTATGCTGTAGAGGGCGGAGGCGCGGAAATGAGCTGATCGCCGCCCCACATCCTGTGTGCCCGCTGGCATACGTGTAACGGGGTTTATGAGAATACTCATATCCTGCCGCACAATTATCCCTTGGCGGATCTATTTGCCCTCCCTGTATGAAACCCCCCCTCTGATTTATTCCCTTTGGTTCGCGAACCCTGTGTTCCACAAGGTGCTGTCTTCTGCATTCTTGAGTGAGCCGTCAGGCTTGGTGACACCGTCTGGGGTCGTGAAGAAGATCATCTCCGCAACCGCACGGTATGCGGTGTTGTGGCACTTTCGTCACCGATCAACAGGTGACTTTTCCCATTGTTCTCAGAATCATTCGAGGGCCCATTGTCCGCCGTATATGGGATCAAGGCCCCTGTGACTCGCAAGAGTTATTTTTTCTCCATTGTTCTCTGCCGCCTGGGCGACCTGCTATTGTTTTCAGACGCGTAGGGTGATGGCTTCGTGGCACTCAGGCTGTTTCATCAATTGCGTTTCGCGATTTGCATGTGACGGCGTTTGGATGGGACTCGGACGCGTAGCTGACGGGACCTTGTCTTTGTATAGGAAATACCCGACTGTATGCATCGTACGCGGAGTGCCCTTGTTTTGGCGATCAGTGAAAGATCGGTTGTAGAAAGCTGCGCGGCGAGCTGGGGAGCCATTCTGGGGGAATGAGACGTATTAGGGGATGTAGACACGACACGTATGTACATGTAGATTTCATGAATCAGAGCGACGGGAGAAGGAGAAGCGGGTTTCCGTCTATCAAAGGATGACTGAATCAGAAAGGGGCGATACGACGCCATAATCTTCATAATCAGAGTCTGGGCATCGGGCGGGCCACGCCCGATTTGAAAGAGTCGGTAAGCGGGATGACGACAAGGGCGGGTGGCTCGGACGACTAGGCAGGTTGCTGTGTTTGAATAGTGATATCGCTGGCCTGCGGATGGCAAACTCAAAAGTGAGAGACACGGCTGACTAGGGGCTGTACAACATAGCGGACGTTGGTAGCCACGACGAAAAAAATAATAGTAAATAACGTAGACCGGTCGCTGCGGCGTGCGCGAGGATCGGATACAAAGAGCACGCGATGCCGTAGGATATCGTTTTCATAAAGGACATTGCTCGTTAGCTCCGTTGCACCGATGAATGGACGAGGCAAGGGTGAGATCAGGAACGGGGTACCTGGCGAGCAACGTCGAAGGGATGAGTCTGGGTCGTCTGAGAAAGAGGAGACTGATAAGGATAAATGGCGGATTGTTCCAGGGATGGCAGCAAGGGACTGACAGTGGCGTCATCGCCATCGAAAGGCTTTGCAAGTCAAGGTTTTATTTTATTAGGTGGTGGCACTGGAAGTAAATTCTAATTGGGGAAAATTGAACTCAGCGTTGGAGGGGACGGTGATGGCTGGGTTGAGTCGGTTTGGCGGGGGACGGGGAATGTCGTGGGGCGTGCCAGTGGCGTGTGGGCGAGAAGTGGGGTGGTGGAGGGATGTCTTGACGAGATTCCACCGCCGAGAAGGAAGCACTGAGATTCCTGTTGGAAGAGAACCTTGGGGTTCCTGCCATGGGATCCGTCGGCAGCTGAGCGGGGGAGGAGTGACATATTCGCTTGCCCTCAAGTCGGTTCCGTGATCAGAGTGTTCCTGTGATGGCATCGTTGGGCTGCGTGCGTTGTTGGGCACTGTTGTCTGCAGTTTCGATGGGGACTCTCGACTCTTCGCGAAGTGGGTCCCCAGGCCTCAGGTTCGACGTGGGTGTTAGTGCTGCGCCGTTCTGACTCAACCGTTATTGTATCGTTACCAAGAGATGAGTCAGATCCAGTCATAAAATAAATAAGAATCAAAAATAAATAATTCAAGATATTACGTCGATCGACGATAATGAAAAAGAGGTGTAAATTAAATAATTGAATTGGCTTAAAAAGGGAATAAGGGTCGTCTTGATTTGGTATAGAAAGGATCTGTGATTGGATCTTGGAGGTCTGGAAAAGGCAGTCGAATATATAAGAAGGGGGGGAGAAACGCTCGTCCTCCTACACGCCCTCCTCGACCAACTTTTTCTCGTCTGCAGCCTTCTTTCGCCTCTGCCATGGACGTCGACTGGTGTCTCTCCTGCGAGCGCAAATTGGTGTGTACATCGCACCTTCCCGCGCTTACTCGCTCACCGCGTACACAGGATGACCTCCCCTCTGCTTCCGGTCCCTACTGCTCGCCAGAGTGTCTCTCATACGCTCAGCCCTCCTCCCCCCACGCACATCCGTCCCCCCTCGTTGATTCTGGCGCGTTCCGCATCCGCCAGTGGGCTCGTGCAATTCCCCCGAACGCTCCAGCTGGCGCACCCACCCAGCCCTTTGAGGATCGCCCTCCCTCCCCCTCTCCACTCTCATCTGAGCGTCCCCCTTCTCCCCGCGCACGTCACCCGCCGACCCCAAAGCTTATCGAGCGCACAGCTGCATCCACCCTTCCAACTCTCTGCGTCTCGTCCCCTGCCAGCGTCCGACCCCCCTACCCCCCACGAGCTCCGTCCCACTCTTACTCGCGACCAACCAATCCGACCACTTGCATGAGCGAAGCGAGTACCTCCCTCAGCTCCCTGCTTACCGAGCCCATGGTTGCAACACCCGACGAAGACACCTCCTTTGGTACAAATCTCGGTGCCCTCGTTCGCTCCTGGGTCCACTGCGACCGCGCGAACAGCACGAAGAGCACAAAGGAGGACCTCGTCATCGAGAAGGTCACCGATTATTTTCCCCCTCTTCCTCACGGCAAGAAGCCCCCACCTCCTTCCTGGTCATCTAAAAATTCAAAAAAGACGCCCCCTCAGTCCCCCGCTCCCGTTTCCCGTCGCAACCTTCCCGCCAAGAAGGTACTTCCCTTCCTAGACAGAGATCGTTCCACCTCCACGCACTCCCACACCCCCACCCCCGTCATCTTCCCCTCCTGCCGAGCAGCTGAGCTAGACTGGGTTGATGGCGAGGATGAAGACGAAGACGAGCTGGTCGTCGCTCCCCAACCCCAATACCACCCCACCTATTATTACAAACACGAGCCCAAACCCGTTCACTGGACCCGCGCTCCGTCACTCTCCTCTTCCGTTTCCAGCTCCAACTCGTCTGTACTCCTCATGGCTCCCAAATGCCGGGACGTCATTAGAGGTCGCAAGGGCACTTGCGAGATCGCAGCATAATTCCTATTATCTCATCAAAAATTCGTATCTGTTGTGTTTCCTCAAAAATTGGGACGCTTTCATTCCGAGTCGCGACGGGTTTGTACACCGCATCTTCTTTGCCCCCTGTTGCTATTACCCTTTTTTTTTTTCTGATGACGATGCTCGAATCGAGCACGCACGACAACGATCCTTTTATTTCTTTCCAAAATCTCACGTAACAACCACACTCATTCTCCCTCTTCTCTTTCTCATTCCTCAGCTCACTCACACACTTGTATATACATGCATATACACATAGATAGATACGTCTCGCTTCTTTGCATGCTTGCTCGCATAGACATCTCCCATCTGCTTCTTCCCTCGAGAATATGGCATTGATTTATTGTACGATAGAGCCCGCTTTGTTGCGGATGGATGGAATATTATTCGAGTTCTTGGATTCATTCATCTAAATCGTGGGCGATTCATTATTCGGAAAGACTTGTCTATGAAACTCGTACTTGACAACGTCTGGTAACGAGGGTACGTTCATGTTTGATTTGCAATTTTTCACACAGGACGCCCCCTCCAGTGTGGAGTGCCACAGCATCAGAATGAACAAGTACCCACGAAGTTCGTGTGTACCATCAGACGAGAAGGGCATGAACATGGGACAATTGTAATTTCAGGACCGGCGCAGGTTTCATGCCAAATACCTTGACCGATGTTCGGGCCATGAACACCTGACACTTTCCTTCGAGAATGCCTTCGCGGGAGACGGCGGTTGAAAGTTGACTCGACGCTCACTCCTACTCCTTGCGGTTCCCATCTCGCTATTCATACGTGGGGAGTTGCGCGCATGGTGACACGTTTCCCTCTGGTCTGCCACCGAACACTATAGAACCTTGAAGAACTTGAAGAAGTTCAAGGAATCGTGTTGTATTGACAAGCATACCCACGGCGTGTGTCTGTGCGTGGGTAAAACGCACGGACTAGCCATAACATGCATAGTGTTTGATTGAGTTTCGCCACCTCCAATTCAGTTTGACCGTCCGCGTGCACCAAAGGGAGGGGCAAACGAAAAGGATGCCACCATTCAAAACTTGTCCCACCCATAATGGGCATTCCCATGCTGACCCGCCGCGGAGTGCGATGCGGTGACTCGGGCGGTGACACGCAATTTTGCTGTGGACGCTGCGTACGTGTGTTGGACGTGACTCTCTTAAAGTTCAGAGTCGCACGTAGAATGAATCTGTCATAAGTTTTTACACATCAACGCAAGTAAGATATCCTTCATAGGTCCGACGATTATTCTGATCAGAGGAGAAGAGTGATTGAGAAGTGAAAAGTGAAACTGAAAGCTTGACGGCGCTTCGCCATCAGCCTGAGCACTCTGCCACCTTCAAGAAGCTTCTTCATGTCTGTGCTGACTCGAGCGGGGAGTATGTGGATCTACGGCCGTTTCAGGACGGCGAGGCGATGGTCCCGCCGACTCGACATCGGTACTGACCCGCCATATCGTTGACCCGCGGACGTTCCTGAGTGCTTATCCCGGGAAGTAGGGATTCATTTGGTCGAGTCAACGTCGCTTTTCAGCCTCGAAACCGTGACCCTGGAGTTCCTTGGTACCCACCGTATGGGATATTGATTTCGAAAAATAAAATAAAATAAAACGTTATTCGTGATCGCCGAACAATCTACAAGATTCGAGGGTCAGCGCATGGTTACGGATTGAAACTTGACGCTGCCAGTCGACGGTCGGGTGTAAGGGGGGGCAGGTGCGCTAGATTAGTGTGGTCAGATCGGTATGCTCCCGCGGTCGTCTATTGTTAGCTGCTAGTCACGTTCAACGACCTCGTGGCTATTCGTTGCAAACAGTGTCGACAGTTTGTACTAGGGTTCGAACGTTCATCAACACCCTACAATAGTACACGTGTATCAATCATCATTCCAAGAACTGTTCACCGCCTGCGGGACTCGCCACCGTTCTTCATATGAGATCATAGGCTTGGCGCTTGCTTGCGTGGATCTGCAATGCCACCATGATGTGGTGCGATATGTTCGTTCGCGCACGTAATCTGGCGTCATGGTCTTGAGGGCTGTTAGGGGCTGTTCCGTTCTGTATAATAATATTCGATTCGATCAATCTCGATCACACATTGCAGTGGACGATGCCATGAATGATCGATGTCTTCAAGTTATCATAGGTCCTGATGACAGTCGTGGTATCGCCCCGCTCGTCGCAGTGACTCCGGTAGACAACTCGGCGAGTGCCGGCGCCCATCCTCCACCCGATACCGTATCATCATGCTTCTCCCGTTGACAGATTCCCTCATCAATATTATGGTGCTCACTATCAACAAACGACGATCCTCCTATCTCATCAAACCGTGCAGCGAGGTTCGTACGACTCGGAATAACAATATATGCACTTGATAAGCCGCGACCCTGCGTGCAACGTTGGAGAAGATTCGCGGATGTTTGAGAACCTCGCGGCTGCATTAGGGGCTGCCAGCACTCTGAAACGCACCCAAGTTCGATCTCGGGGGTGTTCTTTGGAGGTGTCTCTTCCCCCCCTTTCCCCTCAAGTCAGACTCAAGGAGTAATCAAGGGACTCGGTCCTTTGCTCGCCGGGGCCGACTATTTTTTACTTTTTGCACTGCCTACCGGTCCGGGTGCGGGAAACCGTGTCGCAATATATCCCCTACAAACCAAACCGGTTGCAAATTCGATGCATAGAAATGGCGTCATCCTAGTATCAGCTCAGAGGACGACCGACTTATGATATTGCAAGTCTGTGCAGCTGCACCGAAAAAAGCACTATTTTATTGTCTTTTCATGACGCCCCAGGGCCGACGGCAAACCGACGCTAAGTATACCGAGCGTCATCATTGGGCGGGACTGTATTAGGTACGAGCATCAATCCCGTACAGCATGAGGTCCTCCGGAGACTGATCATGACTTGCGGCAACCTGGCAGACATGCACCTTTTTGCGCAGCGACGTTAAAGTTGACTTTAGGGGTGTCTCTTTGACATTTCCTTTTGCGGCCAACATCTACCGCAGAGATTTCAGTTCCAGACGGCAGACGCTCGCTGCGGTCTAGGCTCCTTGCTTACGGATGCGGTAGTATCGCATATTCACTCATGAAAACAAAAAATCTCGACAACCGACACTCGGAGATAGTGAGGAAACGTACGGGCGCCTCTATTCGGTCCCGCAAAGGCCGTTCAGCAGGACTCTATTCGCGTCCGATTTCGCATCCGATTTCGCGTTCTCATGGAGAACCACGCCGGTAGGGTAAAGAATGGAACGACAGCGAGCGCGTGCCAGGGAAAATGAACTGCCTTCCGTGTCCGGTTATTCAGGGTGCCGCAGCGTCGAAGCCTCAGTCGTGATTAATTAGACTTTGCACAACCTCTGCGACTCATCTTCGCGTCCAAACGTTCGGCGCGGGTTTGCTTGGCGTATACAAACAGTGCCGAACGACCATTCGATGACGAGTCTGGTTCTGCCGCTGTGACAGAGCAATTAGGACGTCGGAGACCACAGCTTTTATTCGGGTCTTGATGAGCGGCGTGGGTACGGCGCGCCGCCCATCGGTGGCAGGCTACCTGCGGCGCAGACCACGTATGGTCACGATGGAACGTGTCAAGTCGACCGACGCAGACATTTATCGGTGTTCCAAGTTGTCACCGAAAAACAAACGTTCAGCCGCCGCCCGGAGCTTGTCCGTTCAAGTCTGGGACCGCGCTGCGTCACGTCGCGACAATGCAAATTCGGGTGAGCAGCGCGTGATCCCAACGCAAAAGGGTAAGGTTATGGCTTCAATTGGTTTTGTCAGCCTGACAGCGGACGTAAACCTTATCCCTTTCAGGCTACGAAAAATGGAGGCGCTGTCAGGTGCGCGGTTCATGATCGACCTGCGCGCCAACAGCGCGCGATTGTTGTCCAAATAAAGGAGCAGAAACTTATCCGCGTTACGTTCGTGAGCGGTAAGATACTTATGCGCTTGTGAAAAACAGTGCCCATCCTACAAAGTTCGTGCCAGTGGATGCTAAGCTACCCGGACATTCAGATTCGGTAGGTTACAATGATAGCCTAGTCCTTTTTCATCTTGATAGGTCGAAGATCCTCATCGGATGGGAAGACACTGGGGCATCCGGTTCGGTATGAAACACCGGATCCGTCTAGCGACATTTTGGTTCTGGGAAGAGGGTGCAAATACCAATACGTCGAGATGGTTGAAAGCGCCAATGCTAACGCCCTGAATGGCCTAGATGCTGTGTGCTATGTATGAGAAAACCTACCAGTAACAAGCCTCTGACCCGATTGTGTCGGGCATGTGGTGATGCTCATCTGTCATGTCGTCAGTCCATGTAGTTGATTTGACAGATGAAATTTAGACCGCCACCAATCGCCATGCTGGATGTAATGCATGTTCGTCAGTTCCTCTCCAATCAGACGTCTTCGAGGGCAATAGCTTTCGCTATCGATGTGCCCGACCTTTTTGTGTTTGGGGTTGTAGATTCGTATCAATACGGCCTTGGCGCAATCAAGCCCCCCTTCCCCAGGCACCCGAACGCTGCAGGCGGACGTACTGCGCGTACAAAAGCAGTCCGGCGCTGGGCATTACCGGTAAAGGGTGACATACCTATCACTGTAATGCGAGTAACTTGTTAACCTTAGCCAAGGACGATCAAGGACATTTCGACCGTGTCAAAATCACGACTAGCTAAGGGGGTTAAACTGGTCAGCTGCCTGGTATGCTCTTATCGGGGAAAGTCTCATGAGTGCTAAGAGAAGTACCCACCTCAATATATGTGCTCATGACAGAACCTTGAATGTACGTTCACAATCTATTCCGCATCAGCACTACGGGATAGACCCGAATGTCTCATTTGATGGGGGCGCCCCTGTGTTAGAATGTGTCGGAGTGGGTTGGACACAAGTGAACGTCGTTGGTAGGAGTTGGATGAGAATCTCTTGGAGGAGCCATCGTCATTGTGACGGAACTGGGGGACAGTGCTGCCCACACCAGCAAGCCGGGGTCGAACACGATCAGTTCAACACCGTCATATAGTATTTTTGGCGATGGCGGCTACCCGCCATGGTAAAGATATGGCGCGCTTCAACCGATCGTTTTGGCACATTGGTGTACAGCCCTGGAAGCAGGCCCCTCACGAGACAGGATGGGCAGCGGTTTTCACGAAATGTTCCGCCGACAGCGTCTGGCGCTAGAGTGTGAGCGACATGTCATCGTTTGGGCGTTTGTACCGAAAAAAGGCTAAACCACGTTGTGAGCTCACAGCATCGGAAAACTTTCAAGTTTCGGTAAACGGCTGACTCGGTAGATTTCATACCTATCTGTCGGTGCTCGGCCATTGAGCGTTCCCACCCGCATCAGCTTCTCTCTAGCTGCGCATCTAAGGAGGGGACAAATCAGGTGATATTGAGTTGTGGTCACGTACTATTGATGAACTGGTCACTTCACCCGAAAGCTACCCATGTCAGGAGGACATATCAGAGTTGACATATCAAAGGTGTTACGGAATCAATCCCCTACCTCTTCCTCAAACCTTTTGCGCGTTAATGCGCCGGCATCTGAGGAGGAACTGCAGCCTAGTGCGCAGTTAGAGAGCGAACGTAACTGTGCTTCGTGGTCTAAGCGCGTTTGCTGACCAAAGGGCTCCGGAATCGTCGGGTTTAGTACGAGTCGGAATAACTCGATGGAGCAAGACAGCCGTGAGGCCTGGACTTCACGCGTTCAACGTCAAGCTGTCAATGGATACTCAACAACGACGAGGTCGATATGTTGATCGTGGCGCCGACTTTGGACGTCCAACAAAATCAAGTTGATTCCACAGTGATAGCGAACGACTGCCACCCCCAAACAAGGGATTCATGATAAGCTCAGAACGGACATGGATACGCCAAGATTCCGAGACCTCGTGCAACTGTAACCGAAGCCGCGATATCGCATGTAGGCAGTGGCAGGTAGTACTTAGGTCCAAACTGATGCCGACTGGCCCATAAGGCACAAAGGGTAGGCGAGGGGAGCAGAGGGGAGAAAGAAGCCTTATCGTCGCCGACGCCCGGTCTGCTGACAGCATTCAACGCATCCAATTCGGAACTAGTCAGATTCATATCGAAACTTCCCAAATATTGAAGGTACCGAGGAAACCTGCATTACCAATACTACGGCGGCAACAATCAGCATCGTTCTGATAACGATCTCAATTCGTGGCATAGGAATCATAATCATGGTCTCTAAGAAAGTTCATCGAGTGCCCCCGGTCCCCTCTTGTCCCCACTGAGTCACCGATCATCTCAAGGCTTGCTTGAGGAGCGAAACGTCACCAGAAATGGAAGAGGCCCTCGACCAGATATGTTCTGGGAGTGCACGTGTGGTCATCAAGATAGCACGCCATTCTGATAGCGTTCGCTAAAGCAAATGCAAAATCAGAAATGTCTCGTACTGTATCACCCCCGGATGATCCGTACCTCAGGTGATGTAGCTGTCAAGACACATCATTTGCGTCTACGAGGCAAAAGCACTAAATCGCGGCTTGCTTGGGGTGGTGGTTGGTAGCGGGGGATTGTCGGGGGACTCTGATGGTGTTGTGTGCGAGCATAAGAAGTGACATGAGAAGAGGTACGGGAAGAGACATGAGAGGGATAAGGGTAAGGTTGGGAAGGTAGCGGGGCCTGGGCGGGAGCCCAGTGGACGTGTCGTGGATGCGATTTGATCGCCCCACGAGGTGGGGGGAAAGGAGGAGCATGCTGGCTACTCGAGTACTTCGAGGAGCGTAGAGGGGGTAGTGCTAAATCCCGCTTCTGGTTAGGGTGGAAATGGAGGTGGAAGCAACTCATGAGCTTCGAAGAGGCTCGTTGAGGAGGATGAGGTCGTGCGGGCGCGCGCATGACAGGGCCTTTGCGTGAAGGTGGGGGTGCGCGCACTACAGGTCCTCTGCGCGCAGGGGCGGGTGCGCGTGGGACCACCAGCGCGGGCTGATGCTGATCACGGTGATGTCCTCGTCGAACCTGAGGACGGACCTGCGGAACAGGAGCAGGCCGTCTTCCGTGAACGCGTGCCATCACCAGGGGCGGTCGTTGGACATGGTGCCCCCGAGCATCGCGCGTTGGAACAGGTCGTCTGAACCTACTGAACAAGTCGAAAGTCATGTCGACGCGCAGTCAAACTGGGGGGAAAGTACGAAGGTGGTGGAGGACCTTCTGTTCACGAGGGACATTAAGAGCACCTGGTGAATGATGATAAGGACAGCTATGCTACCCAAACAAGGAGCTGCCGTTAACATTCTTCTCTTGCCTTGCAACGTCAGATAGAAGGACACGGACCAATCACCAGGTTGCGGCGATTATGTGTTTGTGGTCGAATTCTCGAAGTCGTTTCATCAAAGTGTTTCCGTATCCAACTTGACACCGTTACACCGGAGATGACCACCGCGCGCGACCATAAAGAAAACGAGGTTCCGTTGAGATGATTACAAACGCAACATTGCATTCACCAACTCGGTCAACAGGATATTGCAGCCGACGTGATACAGCGCTGTCAGCTTGTTAGCAAGCTAGGTACAACAAACCTTTTGGGATGCCTCGAAATACATTTCATACGCACACCGACATGTCAGACGAAGAAACTACTTGCCCTACTCTCCGTTCTGCCCTCTGGCTTCTGCAAACTCACGCTCATACACAGTAAATTACTGGGGGGGAGGTTGGAAGCTGGGAAAAAAAATCGTCACCGCTAAACTTAATGTGGTGGGGAAATAATTACCCGGGAGGAGGGGGACCTCCATAGCCTGGTGGAGGGAAAGGCACACCAGGTGGGAAGCCTGGAGCCCGGAAACCGGGAGGAGGACCGGGCATGCCAGGGGGAGCGAAGGAGGCTGGAGGCCGTCCCATCGGCGGAGCACCCACTACAAGGGAATCAGGTGAATGAAAACAACGATTTCAAAGAAGACCACGCACTTGGAGGCATCATTCCCATGCCACGTCCTGCGGGCATTCCACGGCCAGGTCCGACAGGAAGCTACAAGTTCGGGCCCATTAGATGTTCCATCGTGTGTTGGCAAACAATAAGCACGTACGACGTTCTTCTTGTCATCATCGACAACTGGAGGGGGTCCTTCGACGCTCATACTGACAACCGTTTCGCCGCGTAAAATTACGAGGCCGAGAGTCCGCTTGATCTCCTGCTCGGGCGGGGTTTCTGTCTGCCCAGGCTTTTTCTTGGGCCTCACGCGGCGGAATTCTTCACAGTCTGCCAGGACCAAGTTCATGTGCCTATCGAAGGCGAGCATTTGTCCAGTTAATGCGCGACCATCGTTGATAGTGACTTTCAGCCGCCAGTTGATGAGACCGAGCATCTTTCCACCTTTTGATTTTGGAGGAGGCTACATTTATTCACAGACATGTCAGTAATGAATACTTGCAGCGGATCTGAGAACGATACGAACCATGATGGGCGCGATTAGAATATAGCACGAGCACAACGAACGGTGCACAGCAAACGAGGCAAGATAGATTTCATTGCACAAACATATGCAAATACAAACAACAAACCCTCGGATTAGTCTGAGCAATGCCCGATGACCGAGTCCACCCGTCAGTCACCACCGCCATCGTTTGCGGAGCTTTGAGATGAGTTGGCGCCCTTAAATACGAAGCAACTGACACTGGTCATTCGACATATAATACTTACTGCAGCGTACATCATGCCCTTCGACACGCCAATAACTCGGATGTTAGGCACGTTGCAGCTGCTCGTGTTCCGCGATCGTATACGTGATTTCCTTCCCCCCCAGGTGTAGAGATCCCAATTGTCGCGGCTCCGATGGCGGGAGCCAGCGGTGGCTTGTTAGCGGCTCGGGTCACGGCCGGGGGAGGCTTCGGATTCCTGGCAGCAGGTAAGTGTGATTGCACACCTCGCCCAGGTAAGACGACTGATCTTTGGATCCATGGCAGGCTACAAGAGCGCCGAGAGTCTGATGGACGAGTTATCCCTTGCTCGCGGATTACTCCACTTGACTCCCTCGGACTCACTTCCAATTGGCGTCGGTTATCTGTGCTGGCAGTTGGAGAAGCCGACGGTCAAGCCCGAAGTTTTTCTATCGGCCGCCCTCGACAACCATGTCCACGCAATCTGGCTCGCCTTCGGCAACAATCTCAAGGAGTGGATCGATTTTATTCGGAACTATGACGCCGAGCACCAACGGGTTCGTCCGACAACTATATTTGTCCAGGTTTCTTCCGTTGAGGAAGCTCTTGTTGCCTCGGACGAATGGAAAGTGGATATTCTCGTCGCCCAAGGTTTGGTGATCTTTTTGTCAATATAAGGCGACCCATTTTACCTTCGGTGAATTCCTGCAGGCAACGAGTCAGGGGGACATGGATATCGCTCTGCACCACCCCTGTTCACCTTGGTCTCCTCTATTCTTTCCGTGTTGCCCAAAGGTGGACCTCCTGTCTTAGCAGCAGGCGGCTTGGTTACCGGCAGCCAAGTCGCTTCTTTCCTTGTCCTCGGAGCAGCGGGTGCTGTACTTGGAACGCGATTCTTGATGACTCCAGAGAGTCTATACACCGATGCCCAGAAAAAAGCTCTTGTTGCAGCTAAATCTGACATGACAGTGCGAACGATGGCATTCGACCGTGCGAGGGGCACTATGGATTGGCCAGTAGGCGTTGATGGGAGGGGACTTTATAATGACACTGTGAAAGACATGGATAACGGAGTTGACACCGAGACCGTGAAGGAGAAATTCCAGGCGGGTGTCCGTGACGGTAACCCCGACCGAATGTTAGTGTGGTCCGGTATGGGAGTGGGACTCGTTTCCGAGATCAAGAATGCCGAGGTTAGTTTCTGACCCCGTCAACTGTCCATCGGCTCATCATGATGCATAGGAGGTCGTCTACGAACTTGGTGATGATATCTTGCAACGGCTGAAGGCTGCTTCGGAGCTTGCGAGATAAGAGTAACAATATTATCGAATTTCACTGATGATGATAAGACAGAACTAATTTCGCACTTCTCTGCCGCTAGTCGGCCTCTACGCGCGTTCCCACCGTATCAAACCGCTCAGTCACGAGTCTTCGCAACTACGGAATTAGAAACACTTGTAGAGCTGGATGGTCCAAGTGCGGGTCATGATGCCTTTTAAATTTAGCACCTGACCCCCTCAGCCTCCCAGCGGAGATGAATGGTCCGCAAAGATCTATTGTGTCCGACGTCGTGCTGGCCGGTTTTGCCACCTGTCCGTATCGATCGCAAGCCAAGATGGACACGGCAGTTTTCATCTGAGCTTGCCACGAGGCACGCGCGAAAACATGAGAAGGTGACGGTCCGCTCATCGCACCTTGAATCCCTCATTCGGGAGTTTCCTTGTCACATAGAGTTCCAGTCATGTTCATGAACAGATTGTGTCCGCTGATGAAAGACACTGCCTTTGACCGGCGTATGTCATACAGCGTCATCGTGGTGTCTATAAGAAAAAACGCTTTGATATCAGATGGAAAAGGTGTGACATTGTTGGAGTGTGGTGTTTGGGTGCTCGATCGATCCCCAGTGCAGGTGGCATATTGGCTGATCGAGGATGCTTTCCATGTTTTTGGAATTTGTCAAATTGCTGGATTAGCTTTTTGTTCTACTGGTTTGCCGTGGAGATCAAAACAGATGTAGTGGAGATACGATCAGTCCAAAGGACTGATCAAGAGGTGCTTTTGTGTATATAAGTGACATTTATGGTGAACGAACCCGAGATCATGGAGAGCGGCGCATTCAGTGTAGATGATGCTAGATACCAAGAATCGAACAAAATAATACATGACGACGACGATAATTGACCAGCATGCAGAGAATAATGTACATTGCAAATTGCATTCTATTGTGACATCGCATGGCCCCAAGTTGTGCATTACAACCATCCTCAGTGGACAATTTCTACCGTCAAGTCACCTTGGTTTATCGAGTCCCCTAATAACCATGGTTACGCGTTAACTCCAATAGGCATAAAACCCACGCACCTTCATGGACAACAACGCGTTTGATGTGACCGGAAACAGGTGCGGTGACTGCAGATTCCATCTGAAGACTCCAATGAGATCATGAGAACAAGATTGCGTGATGACACTTACCTTCATAGCGCTCAGGACTGGAGGTGAGCAACGAATAAACCCTGTTAGGATGTAGCTTTGATGCGAACTTTGATTTCACTGACCGCAAAGTGGATCACCCTTCATGATCTCCTGACCTTCCTTGACTCTGACCTCAACGACGACACCCGACATTGGCGCACCGACCGAGCCAGGGTCAGAGGTGGCCTTCTCCCGCGAGACAGTCTCGACGGCAGAATTCTTGTCTTCAACGGGTACCGCGCGCACCTATACCAGTGGATAATATCAGCAAAATTCTCATGCAAGGTCAATTGCCTCTGGCATTACCTCGCCATTGACTTCGAACCAGACGTCACGTTGGGCACGGCCCTCAACGACGGGTCCTACTGCCATCAAGCGGATGATGAGGGTCTTCCCCTTTTCGATAGCGATGTGCATCTCTTCTCCAGTGGCCGGGCGAGCCAAAAAGTACCGTGTGGGGACCACACTGCACAATACATATTGAACGAGTCCTGGACGGCAATAGGACACGCACCTTAGGTCGCCGTATTTCTCCAAGAATCGTTGGTATTCTTCAAATACCTAGCAGAGTTAACATGAGTGGTCCGCGTCAGGTGGTGGGAGCAAAAGGCACAACAAACCTTGGGGTACATGACATATGAGGTCACGTCCGCATCGGCGATGTGTTTCCCGAATTTGTTGCGCAGATCGGCCTTGATCTTTTTGAAGTCCAAAGGTGCCATCGTAGCACCAGGACGGCCGTCGATTCTTGGCTTATTCCTGATGACCTTGGTACGCAATGGCTCTGGGAAGCCTCCTACGGGTTGCCCAAGATAGCCTTGGAAGAACTCCACAACGGATGAGGGGAAGTCAAGCTGATCCGCACGAGAAAGTACGTCCTCTTTGGTGAAGGAGTTCGACGTCATCCATTGTGCAAAGTCACCAACCACCTTGGATGATGGCGTGACTTTAACAATGTTTCCACACTAGAGGACGGATGAGGCTTCCAGCACGATTGACGGTAATTTCTACCTACAAGCTCATTGGCCTGGATATACTTCTTCTTAATTTCTGCATGATAGTGTATTAGGAGGAGAAACATCTGAAAAGTTCGAATGGAGTTCACCTGTCCATTGTGTTCCGAGGCCAAGTTGCGCAGCTTGGAACTACACATCGGGTAAGCCAAGATGCAATGCGGAGGCCACGACATTCAGTTCCTACCATGAGATTGGTGTACTGTCCTCCTGGCATCTCATGATCGAACACACTCGAATCCGATGCACGGACATTAGCCTCGAAGCAGCTGTAAAGCATGCGAACTTGACTCCAGTACGAGTTCAATGCCTGGATATCAGCGTAGCGGATACCGGTGCCCAATTGGGTCTGCTCCAGCGCCATACAGACCGCTCCCATCGACGGTTGCGAAGTTAACCCAGACATGCCTTGTCGCATTAGTTAGTAATGCTATACTCGTGAGCATGATCTCTAGTCCTTACTATCAATGGCAACATCTACGATATCAGCGCCAGCAGCGGCGGCCGCCAACATAGATGCCGTCGCGATTCCGGCTGTGTCATGGGAATGAACGTGGATTGGAATATCAGGATACTTCTCCCTGATGGCTCCTATAAGACTGCCAGGGATTTCTCATTCAGTTCAGACAACATACAATCACACAGAAAAGACTACCCACAGTTTCGCTGCCTCTGGCTTGAGTAGACCAGCCATATCCTTCACACCAAGAATGTGAATGCCTTCTTTGACAAGTTTTTCGATGAAATCCAGATAATATTCAAGGGTATACTTTGTTTCCTTGGGGCTTGCAACATCACCGCTGTAGCAAACAACGGCTTCAACAACGCCTCCGGCTTTCTTGGCGGCATCAATGCCAAGCCTCATCTGGTAAAAGGTCAGCACTCATGGTGTGAAGTTGATAGGTCCAGCTTACATTTTCTGTCAAAATTACGCCAGATCAGTGGTCGGTCGGTCTTAAGCTACTGGGCACTCACCGAAGTAGTTCAAGGAATCAAAGACACGGAAGATATCAAGCCCATTTTCTACAGCTTTCTTGGAGAAGTCATAAATGGCATTGTCGCTGCGACGAAAATGAACAGGAGTTGCAAAAGTTTCCAAGAACTTACGGATAACTGGTATATCCAACTCCATTGGCACCACGTACGAGCGCTTGGAATGGAATATTTGGTACCAACTTTCGGAGGGTTCGCTAGTGGTATTGTCAGTGAACCAAATTACAGACTCATCGGAATTCGACGGACCAACCGCTCCCAAGGATCCTCATACAGGAATCGCATAGCAACGTCAAACGTGGCACCACCCCACATCTCCAAGCTGAAAGCGTTGGCGAGGGCATAACTGGTCTCTTTGGCGATATTGACCATATCAATAGTTCTTAAGCGGGTAGCAAGGAGTGACTGGTGAGCGTCTCGCCATGTTGTGTCCATGATGAGCGTGCCTGGGTACTCCCGTACGGCTTCGGCGAAGGCCTCGGGACCGTGCTCAACGATGATGTTACGCCAACCCAACTGACACGGCAATGTGGTATCAACACGTGGGCCATCCGGGTCCTCATAATTCTCCAACTTAGGGATAACAATTTCGTCCTTGAGACCTGGTTCGCCAGACTGACCCTTGATAGAGCTCCCGTTGACCGCGAGATCTCCAAGATATGCGAGAAGTTTTTGAGCACGGTTTAAACTTTGCACAAGCTTGAAGAGCTCCGGAGTATCGTCGATGAACTAAAATACCATGAAAAATACTGGATACCATGGGACTCCGACACATACCGTGGTCCAAGTCTTTCCGCCGACAAAGACATCGTGTGTGAGAAGGCGGAACAAGAAGGGGATGTTGGTCTAAGGAGGACATCAGCTCGGTCTCGAGAACATGTTTATGTTCGGCTGACCTTGACACCACGGATGCGGAACTCGACGAGAGCACGTAGCATTTTGCGACGAGCGACCTCATATGTCGTGCCGCTAACGGTGCATTTAACGAGCAAGCTATCATAGTGCGGCTAGACGGGGCCGTAGGCTTAAGCCAAATACAACTGTAAACCTTTTGGATACCTACCGTAATCTGTGCGCCAGCGAAACCGGAAGATGCATCGAGACGAACACCATTACCACCTGCACTGCGGTATACCTCGATTTTTCCAGTGTCTGGCTGGAAGCCTGCTGCTGCATCTTCGGTGGTGATACGACACTGGATCGCAAATCCTCGGCGAGTGATGGCCTCTTGCGTCAAGCCAAGCTGAGGAAGAGTCGCGCCTGCGGCGATCTGGATCTGGGCAGCGACGATGTCGATACCAGTGATCTCCTCTACAACACCACGAGGCTGCGTTAGGGGCGAAAAACCAGCATGGCTAAAGGCTCATACCAGTAATGGTGTGCTCGACTTGGATACGGGGATTAATTTCGATGAAATAATGTCTGCCCGACTGGTCGACCAAGAACTCGGCAGTTCCAGCGTTCCTGTACCCCACACTTCTGGCAAGCTTGATAGCATCGGCTAAGACAGCTTGGCGGACTTCGTCAGGGAGATGCGTGGCAGGCGCGACCTCGACGACCTTTTGGTGACGCCTTTGCACTGAACAGTCACGTTCAAAGAGGTGGATAGTGTTACCAATCGCGTCGGCCAAAATTTGGACCTCGATGTGTCTAGGGCGTTCCAAAAAGCGCTCGATGAAAACTGTACCATCTCCGAAAGCAGACTTGGCCTCGGAGACAGCGCGTTCGAACGCATTCTGGAAGTCAGATTGTTCGCGTACGACACGCATGCCACGACCACCTCCGCCCATGGCGGCCTTGATGATGACTACAAAGGAGTTATCGGCCAACCGCATGGAGGACTATATGTACGAATTGGACTCTACCTGGGAAGCCATACTCATTTATGAACGCCGCTCCGTCGACATACGACGCAACGGGTCCTGGTGTTCCGGGAACGACGGGTACACCAACCTTCATAGCTGAAGGATGTCGCGTCAGCCTCGCACATGCGTGCTAATTTATCGGCGCATATACCCAATGTACGTGCTTTGGTCTTGTCACCAAGACCATCAATGACATCAGGGGTAGGTCCAACGAACGCGATGCCAGCCTGCTCGACCTTTCGGGCGAACCCGGCGTTTTCGGACAAGAAGCCGTAACTACAGAGGCATTCAATACAAACACCAAATAAGAGAAATAATAGCAGATACCCGGGATGGATCATATCAACACCATGTTCGAGAGCGATGCTGATGATATCGTCCTGGGCGAGATATGCACCAACGGGAGTGAGACCTTTGCCAACCTGGTACGCTTCATCGGCCTATCGGGCATGTCAGAGAGGCTGCATACACGATGACAAGGATCGCAGATCGCACCTTCTGGCGGTGGGCGGAAAGACGATCCTCGAACGAGTAGATCGCGACGGTGTGCATGGCCAACTCATGGGCTGTCCGGAACACTCTGACAGCGATTTCCTAGTGAAAGGGATAACATTATTGAGATCATCAAACGGAGAGTGCAAGTGAACATACCCCGCGGTTTGCCACAAGGATCTTGGTGAGAGGACCGCTGTGTCCGGCGGCCTTCCTGCGCATGGTCTGGATGTTGTGCACGGGTGTGCCGGGCGCACTGGGCGTCCCGATGAAGGTGTGGGCTAGCCTCGGGGGATGGAGGGACTGTGGAGCGGCCATGGTGGTCGGAGGGAGTCAAGGCAACAAAGGGATTTAAGGGAATTGGCAGGCGGATATTTGATAGTACGGAAAAGGTGCAAACACACTATAGACAAGTCACCCGCCACTGCCGTCCGACAGCGTCCGACATCTCCTCTTCTCTCAAGCTTGTCACGGCATTAGGACGGCATATGTGCTCCGCATTATCTTCCTAAAACAATCAGATTTTTGCGGCGATAACACACCGTGAGAACTATCCAGTATCAGTTCCGATTAGAGAGTGGTAGAATACTCTGTCCCCTGCTCTCCAACTTCTTCTGGTTGTTCTTCGCGATCGCATACATGACACCCGCAAAGAATCCAACTCCAATCACGGAGACCGATCCAATCGTGATCACATCACCAAAGAACAACATCCCTGACGCAGCCACTGGCAGCTTGTTCAGCGCACCTACCATGCTGGGATCTAGCATTAGTCACCAGGTACACTCTGAGAGGTGCACGGCTCGGACCTATATGTCGTGCTGCTCGTCGTCCGGACGCACCAAGCAGTAGTGTACGATATGCCAACTGCTGCTGCGCCAGAGAATGCGATAGCAGATAGCAACACGTGTCGCGTTTCTTCCGGGCTTAATAAGAACGCCTAATCATTTGTATGCGACGAGACTCGACATGGCCAGATGTGCTTACAAGTTACGTGAGAGATTCTCTGTTCCCCAGTCTTCCAAAACGATAGAAAACACGGCCAGTATAGGGATCGATAGCAAATTATTGTAAAACATCGAATCCCAGTCAGAGAACCCCGTGATTTTGATCCGCTTCCGCATGAGCAGAACCTGTCAGAGAGCTGTCATCAGCATTTCTCCGAGGAAAGCCGAAAAGAAACTCGCATAACCAGCGCTCGCCAAGCAATTAAGCAGCATCCAAAAGTATCCTATATGAAACCTCTTTATCACAGCAGAGACAAGCTCCAGGCCAATGCCCATAGCTGCACTCGCTGGTGCCACGTTGCTCACGTCCGTCCATGCTGCAAGTATTGATGAGAGTATCTGACGTTTATTAAGCAGGAATAAGCGCATTTAAGGCCTGTCGATGTCGTTAGAACACGACACTCACCATTAATAAGAATGCAACCATGGTGAGCCCAGTAATCCGCCCATTAAACCACATAACCTCCCCATATGCCTGAAATAAAACGATGAGGAACGTCACTCGACCACGAGGCGAGACATACTATGAGGATAATGGTCAGGTTCTTGAAGATTGTGTAGACTGGTATCGTGAGGTATTGCTGCGAAAAAGTGATTCAGGAACGAACAACTGGCGTGTCAGATACTTACGAGACTCTTGGAGCCAGTGTATATAACAATGACGAGCAAAGCGCTCACAGGAAGCCATGCGTTTGCATCCTGTATGCTGAAATCTCGAAACGAAATTATCCCCAACTTCTTGATAGCAACCACGCATGCAATACAGACGATGCTTTGCAAAGAGAGCAAAAGAAAAGTCATATTAAACTGACGTCCGGACACCACAAACTATGCTGGGGTGAATCATTTGACATGGAATATACACGGGTAACATACCTTGTTCACGACAGTCATGAGGATAGAGGCCAGACAATAAGAGATAATTGACAGCCCTGAACGCCGGTTCGAACATACTGTGCTTCGACTAGGATGCTGATGGCATTAACTTACCGGCGGAGGAGACAACATTTTTGTCTTTTTGGCTACCTGTAGCAATATTCTTCTTCAATTCTGCCACATCCTCCTTGATTGCATCCTTTGATGTTGCCATGAGTTAAAGATCGACCAATTGAAACCTGCGACGTCAAGTTTCAAGGTCGAGACGCGATGTTGATTCAGAAGTTCACAGAACGAAGCGATGTCTGCAGTAAAACGGTAAATTCATGGCGGACTACTTACGTGGTCCCGAGCGAGTACACACTTACGTCAACCAGCGGACTTTGCGAGTGCAATACTCCACGGGCTGAATTATGGCAAAGTACATGAGCTTTAGTGGAAAATTAAATTATCGAATATCAAGCTATCCAAGTAGTGCAGGCACTACCAAAGTCCATACTATACTACCAATCTACCCTACGGAAGCTTCCTCCAGCTGTATTGTGACCTCCTCCAGTCCAGGTATTCTGCTTTTCAAGAGAGCGTTCACACGTTCCAGCACATGGTCGATACTCGACTGTTTATTGCTTGGCACGTCGGAGGGATGTGTCTGAGAGACAGAACACGAGAGTTGAACGTGGATGGAACCAATGATGCTCGAGGAATCTTTGGGCCAAAATCGCGGCGAGGAATACGAGGCGACACCTTCCACGTGTTCGAGCTGCATGCAGCAAGATACGTCAGGTGTTGTTATTTTTATGGAGTGTTTGGTACATACCTCCTTTAAAGCCATTTCAACCTTGCTTTCGTTGTCTCCCAAATCTAAGCAGAGCACCCGCCCGGTATCAATAACGAGGGGGACTACACTTGCAACAATGAGCACGGCGATGAAGAGAGAGGCAATGGGATCAAAGCCTGTCCACCCGTAGTACTGGATGAGGAGTGTCGAGACAATAACTCCCACTGAACCAAGGGTATCCTAATATCGTTGAGACTCGCCCTTGGAAAGGAAGATGAAACATACCGCCATTACATGTAAGAATACCCCGCGCATGTTGTGACTGTGGCTGTGATGATCGTGATTGTGATCGTGTCCATGGGAGTGAGCAGGGTGTCCATGGCCAACATCATGGTGGTGCACGGGATGATGGTCATGTTTGAATGTGCTGGGATAACTAGGGGAGATGGGCGAGTCCACGGGCGACGTCAGCGGAAATGGAACTTGAGCTGTGGGTACTGAGAGTGATTGGTTGGTTTCAAGTGAAATTTGAAGTGATGGGCCACGAGAATGGGGTTTTCGTTCCCTGATTGTGGAAGACTTCGGACCGTGTTGAGTTTGCTCTCCATCAGCAGGTGGAAAGCGGGAATCAGAATGTGAGTTATTGGAATGCTCATGCAAGTGGGTATGCGGAGGTTTGCTCTCTGGTTGCTCATGATGGTGATGGGGCTGTAAATGGGGATCTTGCTGTGAAGGCGCGACAGTGGCATGGCTATGGTTGCGATGAGCACTATTGTGTTTCTGGTGATCGAGGGTATGCGTATCTGAATTCTGGTGCACATGACTGTCGTGGTCATGGTGAGGCAAACTAGTCGACTCGTGTTTGTTTGAGTGATGAGCATGGTTATCGTGTGTATGCGAGTGACCAGCATGAGAGTTGTCGTGGTCGTGCCCATGCCCGTGTCCATGTCCGCATCCATGGTCATGACTGTGACCCTATCCCGACTATTCATTAGGCATCCCCGCCCAGTAATTCAATGCACCTACGTGGTGGTGATGGTGATGATGTCCTCCCATTGCGAACATGCCAAACAAGTTTACACCAAGTCCAAGAGAGCTGATCAGCAAGAGTTGGCTCGTCGACATCTCCGGGGGGTCTAAGCTGGTAGATGGGATGACCTCAGATTATCAGGACGACACTCAATGCGCCACATGGACTTACAGTCGCTGGACTGCTTCGAACACGATGAAGATTGAAATCAGGATGAGAAATATCCCGTTTGCAAAACCCGATAATGTCTCGATTCTGCCGAACCTTCAAACAAAATAAGTTAAGCATGATTGTCATCGGAACGTTGGGAAACATACCCATAAGTGAACCGCTCATTTGGAGGCCACTTGGCCATGACAGAAGCTAGTAATCCGACGCCGATGGCCAGACAATCAAATGCCATATGAATCGCTTGATATTCCGAACACTCGGTAAACATTGAGACACATCCGTATGGAATCACTCACCGTCGGAAATAAGTCCCAAGCTGTTCGTCCAAACGCCGTAAAGCATTTGTACGAGCATGTAACATAAATTTAGTGCCAAAAAATAAAAGATCTTTCTGGATTCGTTGTCTGAGAGGATAGAATTTAGGTAGAAGCGAACGAGTTTGGATATTGGTGTTCGTGGAGAAAACGAAGGGGTCTGATCTTCGCTCGGATACTTTGCTGCGGTAATCCAAGTCAGTAAACACTCTGCGGTCCGCGATGCATCGTACCATAATAAAGCATCGCGCCAAGGACGAGATCAATCCAATGTGGGTGCTGGGAAAACCCAAGATGTCCCAAGGCGATAGCAACTAGGAAAGCCAACGGATAAGACAACATAAACACCTGGACAGCTTGCTGAGAATTATACTGGTTCGTTTTGGTGTCTGGCGTCAAGAATACAGCATTGAAAGTGAGCAGAGGAAGGACGGCCAACGATAGCAAAGGGACGACAGGGGATGGGGGGGAATCAAGCTGACGACGTCAGGTGAAGAACTGCCTGTATGTCAGAGAAGCTTACCAGCGCATGTTTGAAGGCATAGAGGGGAAGTGCAAGCAATGCAGCGCCAAATGTACTCGCAGCAGTGGCCATGGTGGGAGTGATTGTAGGTGACAGAACACCTCGAAGATGCTCCAGAGCATATGTAGCTAAGCCGTGAAGTATGACACAGGCATAGCCAGGGATAATGTTGTCAGGAGCCTTGCGGGACAGGGTGATGTCGGCGAAAAAGGAGAGGACGAGGGAGGACGCCACAATGAGGGGACGGGATGCCTGAAACGGGTTCAAGTCGCATTCCAGCCGAGGAAAGGAGAGGTTACCATCGCGCCCACCCAGGAAGAGGAGAAATGGAGAAATAGGATGACACTGTCAGGAAGGAGGTGAATGCTTGTCATTGTGGACAAGACGGTGAACGCACCGGAGTGAAGGCAGTCGATAGAGGGCAGTATATAGCGCTGCCTGCTGCACAAAGAGCAAGAACGAGGATACGCCTAGTGCCGTCCACTACGGCATTCTGAGATGATGTGACATATGAGGGTTGCGATAACCTACTTCGATATGGGTCCCTTTCGAAAACTCCAACGTCAAACCTTCCCAGACCAGCATGCCCAAGGCACCCAAGGCGAGGACTCTCATGACCACCCAGAAGACGCCGACATCATAGGAGAGCAGGGACTCCTTTGCAGCAAAGAGCGCAAGGACGAAGAGGACGTTGGAGAGGACTATCTTTGGGAATGCTCTCGTGCCAAGTCTGGTTGGATGAATGAAGTGAGTGGGTGGGCCGACGCTGAGACGACGCACGAGAGGGAGAGGACCCTTGGTGGCTTGAGACTGATCTTTCTACGCGTCCGTGCATCCGGGGCAGACATCCCGGCGAACGAAACGGAGCAGTCGGCGACACGAACCTGACACTGACATTACCTCTAATCCAAATATGGAAATTATTTCCCATCCGTGAGCGTATCCGCATAAAATTGCCAAGTTGTATCCTTCTGCTCAACACCATCAAATCAAGTAAGTAAACAAGTTCAGTCCTTTCTTGACAAGATGAACACAAGATGACGAGTCTGACATGGTCTGCGCGAGGTTTCCTCCTGCTGACTGCCGTGACGAGTCCTTTTAATTTACCATTCATGCATATCTGATCCTCATTTCATATCTCACATCTCATCGCTCACCTCTTTCCCGCTGACTCCGTTCTCAACAGTATGCCCGCGTCAGTTGACGATGACTGGTCCGATTCCGACGAGGGCACCGGTGCCGGCATGGAGACGGACGTCCTGCTCGGCGTTCCCGACGGGAGTGTGGAGACCGATGCTGACATCAAAGACGCTGCAGTCTCTCGCATCGGTGGTCTTCCTGTACGAGCTCTGTCTCTTGTCCAATGTACGAACAACATGTCAATGCAGATCAATTTGTATCTCGTTTTTCAAGGCGTTTTTGCCTTCACGCGATCCCCCCTTTCCCTCTTGCCAGTGCAAGGTCTGCTCGGATCCTATGGAGCTCCTCCTGCAGGTGTGGTGTCCGTTTGAAGATAGTACCATGGACCGTGCACTGTATGTCTGGGGTTGCGCTCGCTCCACTTGCCAAAGACACGCTGGAAGGTAGGCATGATTTGGTACAAACAGGCCATGCATCTCAAACACGAGCAGCATACGAGCATGGCGTGGTTTGAGGTATAATGATGCCTATGCAGCCAAGCTGAAGAAAAAGAAAACACGGAATGCTGGACAGCACAAGACGATTACCTCCCCACCTCCAAACCCAACATCATCCGCTAACCCATTTTCCGTAAGTAGCCACACCGATATTCATCCCTATTTTATCGACTACCCAGACTCAGATGAAAACCACCCCCGAACCGACAGCTTTTGGTCTGGGTTACCAAATATTCGGCGACCCAGCGACTAATATCCCTGATCAGCCCAAGAAGGATGTCAACGATTGCAGTGATGCGGAGAACGACGATTCTGTGTCGTCTGAAGACTTACTCATCACAGCTATGACTCGGACGAGAGTGACAGACTCATTTTGGGCCGCAGCACCGTCCTACCCTGCAGTATACTTGTCCACACTATCCGAGTACATTCCGCAACCTTCCAAGGGTAAAGCACCGGCGAATGTCAGGATAGAGGATCCTATTGAAGCGGATGGGAAAGCCGGCAAGGACGCGATTTGGGCCCTGGAAACGTACGAAAACTCGGTGGAGATAGACAGCGTATTCGATCGGTTCACCAAGCGCGTTGGATTTACGGGAGAGCAATGTCTTCGGTGGGTCACCATTGTGGATGATATCTGGACTGGACCGAGAATCTGTGCCTTGCAGCTACGAACTTGGAGGCATCCCCCTACCCTTTGCATCGGATAAAGTTTTCGAACTACTATTCCTTGCGGCTACCCAGGCACCTCTCCCCGTCACGAAAGCCGACTTCAAGGTTGTTCAGCCAACGAAGCGTTCCTATAGCACGGCATCGATCCCACCGTGTCCCTGTTGCAAATCAAGCCGGGTATTCGAATGCCAACTGATGCCTAATCTGATCAACGTCCTGAGAAAGTCGGTCGACGACAAGCATCTGGATGTGCGGAGATTGACAGACGAACAACGGATCAAAGCGGTGCAGGATGCGCTCAAACGCAACAAAGAGCCTGGGAGTCGAGGAATGGAATGGGGTACCTGCATGGTGTTTTCATGTGGGAATGACTGCTGCCTGGACGACGGCGGACAAGAGGACAAGGAGTGTTGGCGGGAAGAATATGTGCTTGTTCAGTGGGACGAGTGAGACGGTCCATACGTAGAATAATAATACAACAAGAGCGTTTCAGTTGAGCGTGCTCGTCGTTGGCGACGGCGTCAGTGAGAATAACGTTAGTTAATCGAACTACCCGGGTACCTGCTCGTCAAGAAAGTTTTATGCACAGGCGCTCAGTCTCAGGTCTCTCTCACTGTCACTGCCAACAGATGCCCCAGACGCTAACGCTACCCTCGGCGTTCTCACTGCCCATCGCAGATGGCCTCAACGACAACACAGCTGAGCACGGCCTGGGCTCAGCGGGCCAAGTTCAGAGATTCCCCCACACGCGCGCGCAGCTGTCTTGTATAATTCGGCAGCATAGATCCCCACTCGAGGGATACGATACTGATGACACTGACGATCCAAACCGCGTCAGCACCGCCCTCGTGAACAGGGTGGCCTCCCTCCTCGCCAACGAGCATGAGGACGCCCTCAAAGACCTTCTCAAGTCCGAGTGCGGTGTCGATGACGATATGGTCGGTGTCCCGTCCCCATCATGTATAGCTATTTCAATTAACCCCTTCGCAGCTCGAACAGCACGTCCTCGACCTCATGCACAGACATCGCGACGACGTGGCAGGCGTTCCGTTCCTGTTCCTCACTCCAACCCGACGCCCCTCGCGACCCTCTTCCAGGGCATCTTCTCACTCTGTACGACTGAACAGACCTGATACCCCTTCTTCAGTTCCAAATTCTCCATTTGCCATTGGTTTCCGTCGACCACACACCCCTGTTTCATCCCCGCTTGTCGGTGGTAACGCATCATCTTATATCCCCGCTCGCAGCGTGTCACCTATGCACTCACCCGTGCTCGCGCACTCCCAAGCCACCCAGTCCCACGCTCAGTTCACTGCAAGCCTTCCTGCCTCGCCCATTTCCTCGCCGAGACTGCTCAGTGCCAAAGCTACAGAATTCAAACCCATCCCCCGGCCACTGTCGGCCGCTTCCTCCAACCCCGCTACGTTGTCAGGCTATGGCCGAACTGAGACGCCATCGCCTGATCTGTGGTCTCACAGTCCGCTCAGAGCCACGTCTAACCTCGCGATCGCTGCCCCACTTCTCCCAGATCAGAGTATTCCCTCGCGGGCTGTTACACCAAGCCAACTCCGCTCCTCCACCAAAGTCGGCGAAGATGAGGAAGATGAGGACCCCTTTGACCCCTTTGCACCAAAGTCGGCTCCTCATTCGTTCCACCCCATCACGGTCACAGACTATGATCAATGGTCTGACTCAGCCCTCTCGAGTCACTCTCCCGACGACCTTCGCGCTGGATATTACACGACTGGATACGATTATGATTCTCAATACGACACTCCAGGCGAAGACCCCGATACGTCCGGTTACCTCACTGATGGCATGACCCCGCTTGACGTGTTGAGTTCCGTCTTTGGTTCGACCCTTGCTCCTTCTGAGCTCGAAGAAGCCCTCTCTCAGAATGGATATGATTTCGAGAAAGCCATGGCTTGGCTCATCGATCGTGCACTGCCATCTCCCCCTCAACACGGGCAGACAAGAATGCAATCGATGGGTGGTCGTGTCACATTGGTCACAAGGGATGGCCCTGCTGCCGTGATACGTGGCGGACGATCTGGCTACGCAAACGTGGCAAGGCCAGCTGGAAGAGGTATCAGTGCCCGCCCTGTACCAGGTGGAAATCGGGTGTGCCGATACTACCTCGCTGGCGAATGTTTACGAGCGGATTGTCGATTCAGGTACAAGGCATTTACCCTCTCCGTGATCCCTGTACTGATCAACTGATATTCGTAGCCATGATCTCGAGCGTGCCTTGTGCCGATTCTGGTTGCGTGGGACGTGTGCAAAGCAAGATCAATGTGAATTTTTGCACCACCTGCCCAAAGATGTCGACGTCACGACCGTCACGAACGCGCTTTCTCGTACGAACCTGCATCACAACGCTGGAAGCTCAACTGGAACTTCCAGTCCACCTCCCGATGAATTCCCTGTGCTAGGCTTTGACGGCTCTGTCCTTGGAAGGAACAAAAGGGCTCACGGAAATTGGCAGCATGACCCTGGCCGTACAAGGTTCGCGGCTGCAGTGAAACGACCCGCACCCGCACCCGCACCGGTATCTCCCGACCGAGCAATAGTGGCTCGGCGTGAACCACTGTCCAACACTAGTTCCGCTGACAACCTGCAGCTGCGAACCACGATCGTCGCACCGAAGCCCTCTCCGCGTACCAAGTTGCGACCTCCGGCGCTGCTGCCCACCCTGCCGACTGGAGAGGCGGTGAATAGCCTCTACATGTCATATCGTTCTCGTGCACTGCAGCTGGGTGCTGCACGAAACGCCTGTCTTTCGCGAGCTGCTGATGCATGGAGACGGGGAGATGGTGCTGCTGCCAAGCGGTTCAGCCGTGAAGGGCATGATCTTAACTCAAAGATGAGCAATGAAATGACGGAGGCTGCGGGAAGGTTGGTTAGAGAACGCGCCAAACTCACTGAATACGCAGTCAAGAACCGGGACCTGAACTGGTCAGACGATCTAGGAGACCGGAGCGCACGAGGACGCGCGTGTGGCGGCGGTATGGGAATATGTCTGGGAATTGCAAGCAAGGACATTGGTGGTGAATCGCGATTGTCTTCGGAGGAAAGGACGGAAGCCATGCTCGACCTACATGGACTACATGCTAATGAAGCGACTGAGGTGCTGGAGGAATTCATGCTTGCGGTGAGTGTTCGCGCGTGCTGGGTTGTGTTTCTGAGATGAGCTCACTTGCTCTGGCAGCTGGAACGGGAACACTTTTTGGGTCTTGGTCAGCATTTTTGTTGGACACTGCCCATTCTGTTCTGACGCTTTTTTAGCATATGCTATCGTCGGAGAGGAGAAGCACACGGGAACCCAAGACACAGCGAGGGGGGCTTCGCGTGCTCGCCTGGCGGCAGGTGTTAGAGAATGGCTGCATCGCTGGGGTTATCCATGGAGCGAGCGCGATGGCATCATTTGCATTGATCCGTTGACACACTCTTGAGGTCGACAAAGATTTACATAGACAAGTAGGCAGTTGTAGACGACAATGTAGGATACTAATGGCGATGAATCACGTGTACGGGCGGGTAACACTGATGTGGACGCGACGTGGCTGGACATGCCCCATGTTGCTCTGACGTTAACCTGAACCATGTCCGTAACAGACGACACGCAAGAAAGACCTTATTCCATCGACCTCACCCTCGAGCTCGAGCGTCAGCTCGACAATGAGTCTCTTCCCCCAGACACGCCCGCAGACGCACAGCGGCCACAGTCACTCGACCCGCAGGTCCTTGCCCACATCGTCACCAACCTCAGGTCGTCCCTCGCAGAGGCTGCTCGTCGTCGAGATGAACTCGCCCAGTCCCTTTCTCAAATCCAAGCCAAGGAGAAGGATCTCATAGACACCCTCGCCCACATGACGGACAAGTGCTCCAAACTCCAGGAGGGACTCGACACCGCAAACAGCAAAGCAAAAGAGGACGAAAATACCATCTCCCTTTTGCGGACAAAGGTCGAGGAGAGTAGGTACGTCGCTCCCATCTTCCGTGCTGATCAGCTGTCGACCTTGCACCCAGGCGGGGGCTCATGCGCCTTCAGTCCGAGAGTCGAAGACAAAGCCAAGTGCCATCGGGACTCGACCTCTCCAGGGCCAATCTCGCATCCCTGGCCGCCCCTCCATCATCAAAGCGGGCATCATTCGCACCGCTCACCGGCTCAGGCGCTGGCCGGATCAATGCGCATCGGCGCATTTCGTCTGTTTCAGACTCGGGTTTTGCAAAGTTCGACGGTGGCTCACCGCATGCCACCAACTTTACCTTTCCCGACAACGCCATGCTAGGAAACAAGTTGGCATCCCACGCCAGGTCATCTGGGATATTTGGCCGCGCATCCCCACCTCCCTTCCAGTCGGATGAATCAGCCGAGGTTGAGATGCTCCGTAAGGAGCTCAATTCCATGCGGACAGAGTTGGACGAGGCAAAGCACGAGTTTAACGAGGCAAACGAAGCACGAGAGGCGTCGGAATTATGCGTCAAGGCTCTTCGTGCATTCATTGAGGAAAACAACGTCGGGCCAAACGCAGGTGGATCTACAACGACACCGCCATCTTCCCAGGCCGAATTAAAGAAGAACGTTCAAGCTGCAGGGAGTTGGGGCTTCAAACTCTGGCGAACCGAACCATTAGCTAAAAATCCTCCCGGCGCAACATCTATACCTATTATACCACCTACCACCACCCCTTATATTGTGTCATCACCACCGCCCCAACCACTCACAAGGAAGCTCGGCGAATTCTTTGGGCGAAGTGCTAGCATCTCTTCCACAACGCCCGTCAAATCGCCGCGCTCTGAACAAGAAGCCGCATATAATGGATTGTCAGACACATCATCCATTGAAGAATCCCTCGCCGAGCCCGTGAGCCCCGCAAGTGAGCTTCCCCGCCCAAGTGTGCTGGTTAGAGACACGACGAGCGTCACGTCAGACTCTTCGGCGAGGGATATTGGCGCAAGTCCAGAGCGGAAGCCAGATGGACTTCCCATTCTGTCTGGCGTAGAAGGTGTATTTACCCCCGTTGCCATATGAGTGACAGGACTTCTAATTCCCTCTTCCGCACTTCCTGGGATATGAGTCTGCGATCAGACAATTTTTGGATACTATAGCTACCCTACTTCGAGAGACTCATCAAGTTCTCTTGGGTTATATACGGCACATAAGTGTATGAACTATCCATGTTAATAGCGTAACGTTCGTACTATTTTGCTCTTAGAAGCTACTAGTCAATTTCCGTCGATCCCGTCATACGGATCATGACCGAGCCTGCGGCCTGGCCAAGAAGATGGAGGCTGGTCACCACACTGGTATCCGTCTCTCACAGAGGTGAGTTGTACGTAGTACTTTGACGATTTTCTGCGAGAATCGCACGGCTTACCGGAACTGCGGGCAGTACCATCTTTTTTTAACAGCGAGAATCGGTGTGGATGCAGGACCACACGACCAACTTGCTGTGGGTGCCGCCCTCCATACGCGAGTCAAAAGCTCGCGAAGGGCACGACTTGCTGGGACACCAACCTATCCGCACCTCAACGAAAGTTGAGTCATTCCTAGCCTCGATGGGACTAGATCCAAGGACTAAGTTGGGTACGTGATCGAGAATGACCCATGAACTAGTGGCGTCTCCACACCTCTTTTTTTTTTTTTTTTTTGCGCAGGGCATGACACGGCAATCGCACCCACTGGCATAAATACCTGGAGGGCAATGCAGACGGTGCACATGCCCAAACTCGTGGAAAGCGAGCTCGATCTTTACGCCATGTGCGGAGTTGTCGAGCGCAAGTGCCTGCAATACGAATTTGTCCTCTGTGACTGGTGGATAGTAAGCTTTTCCCCCCCTTATCAGGTCCCATTGTTACTGACATATACAGGTCCTAGGAATGCTGCTCGTGACACCCTGTGGCACTACGTCGAGACATGCGAGCAACAATGGGTCGGGAACCCTTGTCCACGTCGTCGAGCACCATCATTGCCGGTGGGATCAATCAATGTGATCATTGTGAGCGCCCATGATCACAAGAGGCGCAGAGGTAGGGGGCGTAAGTGATCGGCGGCCCTATCGCATATGCAACAGCGGGCATTACGCAATGTACTTCCATTAATTCATCTAGCTCGGATTATAGGGAGCTTCTCTCCGTCGCATGACTCGACGATTTCAAACCTCTCGCGCATGCAACCCCAATTAACCGACTGGTGCGCGCGTTTATTGCCTCGTTGACCATCACAAGGGTTTCATTGTTCCAACTGACCTCTGTCTACATCTAGTTTTGATCTCATTACGCCATATCTCCGCCGAAGAAGTGGATCTCCGAGCTCATCACTATCCACGTTTACAGCTATGTGTGCATGTGAAGGTTGTGATCCTTGAGTCCAATGAATCTCCAGTTATCCATCTCTTTGCATATGCATTACTTTCAATTGCTGACAAACTAGGGGTTTTCAAGGAGCCGAGGCTCCAAGCGACCTCATCGCTGAAAATGTGGTTTTGAGACAATTCGGTGTGGATACGCCGTATGTTTTGGTTTGTGTGGCATTGCACCCTTCGACGTCGAGGTGGTCGTCTCTGCGGTGGCGACGGGTGCGAAGAAGCAACCTGCGATTGGTGGCGGCGGTCAGTCGGAGTGGGCTATTGCGAGGATGTGGATTTCCTCTCTGCACATAACGCTGTTCACAGGATGGCGGCGAGGGGCCCGCGTGTCACATTTGTTCCGTGGGGCCAGTCCGCAGATCGAGTTTCACGAGGTGGCCACGTCTCGACATCCGCCCTTGATGATATCGGTTGGCAGGATAGAAAAGGTCATTTGAGTGACACGTCCTGGACGAGATAATACGTTCGCGGATAGTGCTGCCATATTTCTGCCGGCATGTCAGTTTCCATAATGAATGGATGAAGGTGCATACGTACTTAGGTACGAGTACGAAACAATGTTGGTGCAGCACCAGTGCATTAGGAATATTGGATAACAAAAGGCGTTTTCCCTGGGCGGATATGGTCCAATGCACCGATTCACGATCATTGATGAGAACTTGTGAGGTGCGGAGCGAACTGCAGAAGGGAGTGGGTGACTGATTCATTTCTGGGTGACTTCCACTGGTGCCTCCAGGGACGAACCTGGTCGAGATGAGATCCTCGGGTTGAAACACAACGCGCGTACCGTAACTCAGAAGCGTTCGAGGTTTCAGCTCAGACCATGTTTCGGCCAATTGTCACACGGCTGGGACTTTGTTGGGTGAATTGCCGTCGAGAGTTGAGCCAGGTCATCCACCGCGCTGGAGGATCGCAAGCAGAAAGAGTGCACGCATCGAAGACTGATCGCAAGTATGTGCGTGCTGATGTCAGATCTAGCGATGGGCGGGTTGTGTTGACCCGATGTCACGATCGAAGTCTGTGAGAAATCATGTCGGATAAACCATGTGTTGCCAGAGGCAACTGCGGATATCTGTCCTGCTGCACGAATGACGGAATTCTGATGCGGGTCACGGCTAAAACCTGTCATGCAACAGGGCAACGATGCATTGTCGGTGAAAGGGCCCCTCGTTGTGATTCACGGCCTCATTAATTGTATCTATAGGGGAGTCATAGGGAGCTCAGTCTACCGGGGGAGGTTCAGGACACCGAGGGGGAATCTCGGTGCGTGGCAGGACACGAGGAGGGGAAGATGCCGGATAGCTGTCCAGTTTATAGACTCCGCTTCAACTCCGCGAAGGTTGACGACAAGTCCGAATTTGCTAATAACGACCAAGAAAGGAAATTACCTCGATGACAGATATGGATATTTCAAGAGCACCCGTGGAAACGCTCAATTTCCTCCGGAACCTCCATCGAGCCGCGCCTCCTCTTCGTTCTCCTCCTCGTCCATCTGGAAAACCGACATGGAGCCAAATCCATTCGCAGACCCTTCAAAGAAACGCAGAAAAGGCGCAACTCGTCTATCGTGTGCGGAATGCAGACGGTCTGTCGCCCCATATCTTGCTTGCGCTCTCTCATCATCTTGCCGCTAGCCTCAAGCTGCGCTGCGACAGGAATGTTCCCTGTGGCTCTTGCGTCAAGCGCGGCTGCGGTGCGATCTGTCCGGACGGTACGTCATCCCTCCATTCCTTCCCATCCTTCCTCGACGTAATCGCTTCCGTCTTTAGGCTCTTTGACCACTGGTCAAGGTAATCGGTGTGTCTCCATCATCCTCGTGTCATCCCTTCCCCTCAATAATCGCAGATTTGTCCTCGCATCAACCCAAGAACTTCACGAAAAAATATCCGTCCTTTGCAATCGCGTTCGCGAGCTCGAGGACGCACTGAGACATTCCCACTCCCTCGTCGCGCCCGATAGGCATCCCCTTCTCGCAGAGGACCTCCTCCAGATCAAAGCCCCATTGCAAAGAGAACCACCCAACCACCGTAACGTTCCCAAAGGCGGTGTCAAGGAAGAAGAGCAAAATGGCGAATTCGTCGATGCTTTCGGCTCGTTATCGATCAGTGCTTCAGGAGGTACCAAGTACTTTGGATCCATAGCAAATTCCTGGGTGAGCATCACCACAGAGGGTCAACGTGTTTCATTGACTCTTCTTTCTATTGTTTCCAGTACTTTTTACAGGTAACTTTCCACAACGTCTCACTGTGCGATCGATCTGATTTGAACCCAGAATGAAGCCTTGGAAGTTCAGGAGTCTGAGGAAAGCCGTCTAGCCTCTCTACAGAATATCCTTTCACCCGAGATTCTGTCGCGGAGTGGTGCCTTTCCCTTCGTTCCAACGTCTTTTCCGCTCGATCTCGAAAACGTCCGACTGCGAGAACTCTTTTGGTATCTCCCCGAATCACCCAAAGCCCATTACCTCTGTCGCGTCTACTACACTTTGGGAGGTTGGATGTGAGTGACCCCGATCGCTACCGCATGAAATTCTCATCAGCCCCATCAGGTACAATCCGGTCAGCGAACAGGATTTCTTCGAGGAAATATATTCGTTATTTTATGCACCAGACATCGGCCCGCCCTCCGATGACCCACTTCTTTCTCACAAGCTCGCGCTCATCTTCATGGTTCTGGCAATCGGAAGCCTTGTAGATATCAAGCACCCAGCCTACAACATCGAGGCCGAGAAATACCACCAATTAGCGCGTGCCTCTCTGTTTCAGAGTTCGCTCTTCGAGGATCCTACCATCACCGCCGTACAGACCTTGGCATGTATATTCGTTGCGTTCTGGAAACGGGATACTGATTTTCAGTCTGATAGTTCCTCATGACCTTTTATCTTTTCTTATCGGACAGACACGGGTCTAATTCTGGAACACGCTGGGCCATAATTGGCATCGCAGTGAAGATTGCGCAATGCGTGAGTGTTCCGTTACTAATCGTCAGGGTCTAAACAAATGATTTTTCGCGATCACATCAGATTGGGCTCCGTCAGTATCCCACTCTTTGATTGGGTAATGACCCCATCGCTTATTTGTCTCTCAGATCGTGATCCAAGCAGATGGGGGGTGGACGCAAAGGAGACTCTTCGCCGCCGCGAATTGTTCTGGGAGTTGTACACGTACGATTCTTGGCAGGTGAGGACAAGGTTATATATGCAACAGCGAATGCTGGCTCATCAATATCACAGTGCTGGACGTTTGGGCGTCCGCCGACATTCTACCTATCACATATTGACTGCAAGCTACCCTATCCTGATCCTAGTGATGAATCGTGTACGTGCTACGTGATAGAAAGACGTCTTATCTGACGATATCCTTACAGTTCATGCTTGGAAACACCGCTTTACGTCAGAATGTATGAGCGTGGTCCAGGATCAAGCTTTCGGGGCAAAGACACCGACGTACGCGACAGTCCTTCAATTGGATCGCAAGTTGCGTGCATTTCCCGTCCCTCCTAACCTGCAAGTCGCTGGTTTTGGCAACTCATCCCCTTCGGAGTCACGACATCAGGAGAGCGTAACGCTGACTCTACAACGACATATAGTCCTCGCTCTCCGCGAGATGAGTAAGTCTTGCCGATGCATTCTTATTACCTGCGAGCTTTCACGCGGATGACTTGCTGCTGACACCGCTTCAATCAGATCTTCTCTATCTCCATCGGAGTTTCTTCGCCCGTGCTTTGACCGATCACCCCAAGGATCCACTTGGTAGTCCGTTCGGGACTTCGGTTATCGCTGCTTACCGCAGTGCGGGTTCGCTCGTAGCCTTGATGCGAAATCTTCACACGCAACTCAAAGAGCTCAGTGAACGACTATGGTTCCTATGGACCCATATGTTTTCATGTGCAGTACGTATGCCCGATGGGTGTTGTCAAGTTCCGTGATAGGAGAGTTGCTGACGTCGGTGAAATTCCTGAATCGTAGATTGTGCTGGGCTCTGTTGTTACCCGATGTCCGTCGATGAGTTTGGCTCCCTCTGCACTGGTGCAGCTGGACTCCGCCTGTGAACTTTTCTCCAAGGCAGCACGAGGGTTTCGCGCTCAACCCGTATTGGTAAATCTGTATCCTGCGCACACGTCACTTTCACCTACTCACCTACCACTCAGGATATCATGCTTACGCTGCAAAAGAAGGCGCACATTAGCTTGAACGAGTTCCGAAGGGGCAAAATCTCGCCGCTCACACGTCAGTTGTCGAACCATTCTGAACCGGAGTCATTCGAAGAAGACGACGAACTCTCGACGCTTGGTGGGAAGACGCGGCTTGTAGCCAAGAAAGACTCGCTGTCACCGCAGTCATCGCCCGCAGTCGTTGATCGCTCGCCCACATCTTCGAATCCGGTTGTACCGCTACCTCTGGCCACCGGGAGCAATCAAGTCCATCCCACCGTTGTGGACTACCTGAAAACGTTTGGCCACACTGCCGGTTCTCAAACCCACATGCCAACGTACGCCGATACATCCGCTTTCAACACTCCCATAAGAGAGCAGTACGAAACGCCTACATACAGCGACAGCCCGGTACAAATACAGCCGATGGAACTGGTACCCGGGCAGTTCCCTAATTATTTCCCTGTCTATGACTACGGGATGGTCACCGAGAATGGCTATCCCCAGATGAACGGCAACATGTCTTCAATGCGACGAGAGTCCCCGGAAGCCAATACGATGCAAAACACCTGGCAAGATTTTGTTAATTCGAGTGGTTTGAGTTTAAGCCGTAACTGATGAGTACCCATTTTGTTGTTGTGGACTTTATCTTGCGACCTGTGATTATTCCGATGTGCTGTCGATTAGATATGTTTTGACAACATTACTGGCGTATGCTCGTTGTGTATGTAGCTATTGCGATTCTCCTCAGACCTGCTGTATTCTATTGTACCTTAGCTTTTCTTTCTTGTTTTTCTTGCACACGCATGTCGGCAAACAATGTTAAACAAAGTGCACCGGTGGCAATACGGACCAACAAGATCCTTTTCGCTCCATCCCCATTCCTCATGCCGATCTGTGGCTCTTCTTCCAAGGCTGGCTTTGGACGCCGTCCTGTAAGTGGAGCGTGCTCTCCAGGCAGCGTGCTCACCGTTTGCACATGTTTCCAGATACAAAGGAAGGTCGTCGTTTGCGGAGATGGCGCTTGCGGTATGTGCATGTGCCTCACTCTCATTCCTGCCTACTCAGCACGGGCTCATTCATAGGCAAAACATCACTACTCAACGTTTTCACCAGAGGCTTCTTTACCCAAGTATAGTGAGTACGGCCACGACCAAGGGACACCCACATTCCGAGCGTCATACATCATACAGTGAACCCACCGTGTTCGAGAACTACGTCCACGACATTTACGTCGACGACCAGCTCGTGGAACTAAGCTTGTGGGATACGGCTGGTAAGTGCTTCCACTGGCCACCACGAGTGCTGTGTTCACAACTTCTGACGGTTCAAGAAACCCCTAGGACAGGAGGAGTTTGACAGGCTAAGATCACTAAGCTATGCAGAAACGCACGTCGTTATGATATGTTTCTCCGTGAGTCCGTCCGTTGCGTGGAAGCGAAAGGGGGACATTGATCCTGGGTCCTCACAGGTGGACAACCCAACCTCGCTCGAAAACGTGGAAACAAAAGTATTTCTACTTTTTTTTCATACTCGCCCGTGCGTTCGTTTGAACAATGCCACAGTGGATAGACGAGATTCTCGAGTTTTGTCCGGGAGTCAAGGTATATTCGACCCCTTGACGCTTCGTTTGGCGGGATGTGACTGAACGTTTCCCATAGCTTGTCCTCGTTGGTCAGTCCTTCTGGACCACATAAACGGATGGAAGCCACTGACCAGCAACGAATGCAGCACTGAAATGTGACCTCAGGGATGATCGCAACGTTCGAGAACGACTTGCTCGTTATGGAACGCACTCGGTACAGTACGAAGAGGGTCTCGCCGTCGCACGACGAATAAGAGCATCACGATACCTGGGTACGCGTTCCCTGTCTTGCATACAGTCCCGACTGACCACACCTCAATTGGCGCATCAGAATGCAGCTCAAAGCACAACCGAGGGGTCTCGGAGGTTTTCTATGAAGCCGCACGTGTATCGCTGAGCACACGGGCCAAGGGCCCAGGTGGTTGTATAGCGATGTGACATTGACTCCGGACCGACCACACGTTCTTTCGCACTCTTTGCCAGCATATGCATCTTAGGGATTCTTCTAATTGCTTCTAACTCTTGTACCAGACGATATCCTGGTTTGACTACGGATGCTTGTCTTTTTGTCTCGGTTCTACATGTATTTCTTGTCCAATATTCTTCCGACTACCCATGAGTCGATGAAGAGGGAATTCATTATAGCAAACCGACAAGCATGCATTACGATACATTTTATGGACTCAACGGACAAATAGCATGTCATCATGAGTTGAAGTAACCTGTCATGGTCTGTCGGCAAGCTTCAGTATTCTGCCCCTCTCACAAAGTGAATGCGTACGGGGATCATATTCACGCCCATCCCAGTCCCGTTTACCATTGGAGGAGCTTGACCGGGGTATCTAAACGAGAATGTTCAACATCTGAAAGTCAACTCGAGCTAGCTCGAATACGAACCCATTGCCTTGAGTAATCAGCAAGCGGTTGAGACCAGGGTTGATGATGGGCTGTTCAGCCTCTTGCTCTTCCTTGGCAATATCTTTCTTTGCCCGTTCCCTGACCTCCTTCTCAAGCACAGCCAACTGGAATATAGATTGGGTGAATCACAATTCCATGTCAATAGTAGGACGAACGAACCCTTTCACGCATTGTTCTCGAGACCTGGATCTTATAAGGCATGTAAAAGTCGTTGAGACCATGTTGCCACGAAAGTTCCTCCACGATGTCCGGCCGCAGCAAGTCGAAGCACACATAGAGGACAACTGCGAAGCACTCCTTGTTGCCGATGTCGACAAAGTAAGAAAGGAGGTCCTCCCCAACTTCAGTAGAGGCTGAAGCAGCGGCCGTGATGATCGCATCTTTGTACAACTGGTCTTGTTTTGACAGGGATATCGACTCTTCCCATCGAGAATTTTTCTGAAAGAATTATGAGTAACTTGTAGAAGTGAAATAAACCCATCGTACCTTGTAAAGATGTGCGGCGAGCCGCCTGAATTCGAGCAGGTCGTGTTTCTCTAATCGCTGAGCCAGAGCGATGTTGTTGAAATTGTCAAAGCTATCGATCGAGTCGCGGAGGGTCTTGTAATCCTCCTCTTCGATGAGTAGGTCATTGTAAGCGTCGTTGACCGCCTCAATGTTTAACTGCGGGCATCGACAGATTAGATTCGAATGGGGGTCCAGGGTATCAAAATACTTACGTTTTGAACAGCGATGAGATATGAACGAATGAGGGGAATATGGTCGATTTGACGGAACGTGCGCACAACACGGGCGTGATCTATGCGGGAAATCATGACACTCAGGAGGTCCGTCAAGAGGGTGGGCTGCTCTTGTAGGTAGAATGTGAGGGCTTTATAGTATCTATGGCGTGCCGAATATTAGCACACGGATCGAACATCCAAAGGGTGTATCGTACATTTCGACATTAGCGACGCGGACAATCACATCCTTGAACTGGTTGTGCTCCCAGGCATCAGGTGACCGTTCGATCATGGCAAGAGCAGCATTGTCCTGGTTGCACAATCGTTAAGTGGGAACGCGAGAAAAGCAAGGAAATTTCTTACAAATTCGTCGTATTTTATGTAGAGGAAAACAAGCTCGGGCCAAAGATGTGCTTTCTCCGTAGCTTTGATGACCTGGTTTACCAATGACTACGTGTATGTCTCCGTATAAAGCAGGGTAACCCACCTTTGGAATGTTGATTCGAGACACAAAGAGCTTGAGGTGCTCCATGACTAGGAGTAGAAGCAATCAGCAAGTGAAGAACTACATAGACCATACATACGTTTTCCAGGTCTATATTTGCTGTACAAAATGGAGAGCTCCGTAAAGATCCCCATCTGCAGACGGTCACTACAATGAGAGTTGTGAACGACAAGAGTACGTACGTGAGCGCGCTCCAGGCTAAGGGCAGCCTCCAACAGAGCAAGGACTTCATCGAAATAGCCGCGACGTTCGTAAGATTGAATGAGAGCAGGCAATTCTTCCTATACAAGTCATCAATCAAGACTGGAAACCTCTGTCCTAGCGATGCACGAACCGCGTGAACGACAATGTTCAGACCGCAAATTTGAGCCTGCAATGCAGGTCAGCGACACCCTCCTCATGCGACGAAACCAGACCCACCAAACGGAACTCTGATTTCTCAATACAAGCAGAGTGAACTTGCTTCCAAACTTGGGTGTTACCAGCCTTGCGAGCACTTTCGACAGCAGCCTGGTTCTCGCCCAAGTAAATGAGAGTGGTAGCCAAGCGAGCCCAGTTGGAAATGCTCGTAAAGAGCAACTTGGCAGCCTGGTAGAGCTCGTCTTCGAAACACTTCTCTCCGACCACCAAGATGTCTGCTACATTCGTCATGCCCAAGAAGTCTTCCATGTCATGCAGGCGATCAGTTTTGGCATAAGCATACGCCAACTCTGTATCGATCTGAGGTTCACGGAGATGCTTGCGCGCCATCTGCAGGAAGCGGACTAGATCATCGTGCTTGCCGGCGTGGCTCGAAATCTCGATAACTTCTGCAAAGTTCGAGGGGTCCTCGGCCTTGATGTACGACTCTATAAAGAAAACATTCAACCTCCCCTCGTTTATTTTAGACATTTAGCATACCAATAGCATCTTTGATACGAAGACCATCAAGCTGAGCTTTCGCAAGGCGACTCCACACTTCAGGTTTGTTAACCTTGTTGGCGAAATCTAGACCACGATCGATTGATACAATGTGCTCGACCAGAACGTTGATCGCCATGGCATGTTGGTCGTACTTCTTGTATATCGTCAATGCCTCCTCGTAGAGACCGTGGTCGGTCGCAATCTTGGCGATCTCGGCAACGTCATAGTTCTGGAGCTTATTGATGTAACCCACAACCTTGCCCTTATCCGCACGTATTGCTGTCAAGAGCAAGAGGTTCTGGAGATTGCGGTTGTCGCTAAACGGAGAGGGCTCGATAATAATTTTCTCCAGAAGCTCAATCAATTCAATGGGGAGATCGGCTGAAAGGAAGGCTTTGACGGTAATCGAGACATCATCAGGGTCAGTGCACTCAGGTAGAGCAGTTGCGACGATCTGCAAGCAACAAACATTAAACATATGTAAACCATAAGATACCCAGACTTACTTGATCAATAAGTGCTCTGCGATGCACGTTGTCATGGACAAGGACTTGCGCCCAAAGCTCCGGTTGACGACGCTTCACGAGATAACGAGCTTGTTGTTTAAACATCGTGTTCTCATTCGTAATGGCAATAAGCTCGTCATCACAGAAGCCCTTTGCGTAGGCGATGTACGCCAAATAGGGATCTCGGGCCTCACAGAATTTACCAACGACGAGAGGCTCATACAGCTGCACCAATCGTTGAGGGGAATAATCACATGACATGCTCAAAGAACGTACATTATTCTCCTTCAAGAACGCTTCGGGGTTGTTATTACTGTCGATCAAAATCTTGGCCATTGCGTTGAACACAGCAGGATCTTGAGAGCCGGACTGTACACGGGCCTCAAGCCAGGGGAGAATAAGCTTCAGTCTATTCCGTTGCTCAACTTCATGAACGAGTTCGTCGATGGGGAAATTGCCTGTCACGGAAGCTAACAGCCCTTTGATGGTTGTTTCGTCACAGTCCACGTCGAGTAATCCACCGACAACCTGGGGGGTCCTGACAGAGTTGACACGTTGCACGTAGACTTCGATGAACTTCGTGAGACCGTTCTGATAGAGGTAGAGAACGAGATCGTGAACAAAGTCGAAACGATCGCAGACGATGATAAGGGGAAGTTGATCTTGAAGCTTTGCCTCCTTCAAGAAATTCTTGACCTTCTCTGGATTGTAGTGGTTGCTCTCTCGACAGATACGCTCAACTTCACGAATCTGGCCGGTCCGAGTGGCAGCCTGGATGTACTTGAAGTGGACTTCGGGATCTTCACTGAGGTTGACAATCGATCCGAGGTAGTAGTAGAGACCTTAGACGAATGTCAGCTTCACGACAGGATATCCATGGTAGAAATACTCACCTTCAAAGGTCTTGAAAGACTCAAACATCTCGATCAACTTTACAGGGCCAAGGATATCGGAGTACTTGGTAGCAATCTGGATGACGACCTGGAGATTCTGTCGGATATTTACTCTAAGCATCTCTTGCATGGCTGCCATCGACTGTTCAGTGGTGAGACGACTGAAGTAATTAACTAGCCATTCGGGTTGGAGTCCGCCAGTATGCACAATTGCACGCTTGATGTCCGCCAAATCCTCATAGTGTTCGAGAGCCTGATAACATCAGTACCAAGTAGATCCGAACATGGAATGATGCACTTACTCTTTGCAAGAGACCGGCCTTCTCGCAAAGGTTGGCAATCCTAGGACGGTCATAATGCGTGAACATTTCATTACCGAGGATGGCGTCCGCGACCTGAGGTGCATGAATGAGATTCATCTCGAGGAGACGAGTCTGCAGATGACCCTGCTCCGGTCGATTCTCCTTCAAAGCGTCTAGCAAGAAGGATGTTGCTGGCTGGATCATGTTCTGTGACATAAAGACGTCCACAGCCTGGAATATACGCGTCACATATCGCTCGATAATCGGTCGGTTTCCCACTTACGCGCTCGATATCAACCAACGGACCACTCTCGTCATTGACAAGTTGGGTGGCAAACTCAGCACCTTTGTCAGGGTTCGTCCTCATGACATGCTGCAAAAGGGCAACATAGTCTGGACTATATCCAACCTTCTTTGAGTATAGAACAATCTTGTCTGTCTGACCAGTCTCTGCAAAGCAGGCGATGACCTTGTTTGGGACATTGGCTCTGAGGTACACGCTCAAAGCCAAGGTCATATCATGCAGCCGGACAATATCCCCGAGCTCTTCACTGCAGGTGAGCTGTCACACCAATGTTAGGGACTGCTACATCTGAAGAGGGAAGATTTACCTTATTTTCTTTCAGCCACTTCTCGAGAAGCTGCTTGCGACCTTGCTGCAATACAGGACGAGCGAGCTCGAGTGACTCAAAGTGGTTGAGTTCACCTTTCTCCAACAAGATACCAAAGTATTGGAGAATAGGAGACAACCCTCCCGGGGGGGCGGGTGCTTGCTTGAATGATTCGATCACCTGCGCTGTACGAAGAATCCCCTAGCACCCAAAAGTCAGTCTAACAGCTATCGTTGGTAATCAAGCGTGTACGTACGCGAGGAGAGTTGGCAGCTACCTTCGCTGCTTCGCTGTATTGACCAGAGGAGAACAGTTGTTGGTACTGCTTGACGTAAAGATCATCCGCACCCGGAAGATTAGCACGACTGGCAAGTTTGAACGCGAGTTCGGTGTTGTTGAGCGTACTGAGAATGTAAGGGACGATCGTCTGCTCGTCGACGCTGACTGATAAGACCTGGCCTTTCTTGTTTACGCCGATGATCCCGTGGCTAGCCTCATGCTCTGCCGTGACAAAGATCGTCTCGCCGGATATGCGATTCATATACACACATGCTCCAGACTCCAGATCGTACAGGTGAATGAAACCATATTTGGTGACCAGAAAGATGATACCATGCTTTCTGGATACCTGCATGGCTACGGGGAAGTCATTGGTAGCTTCAGGAGGGAAATAGACATCAACTGCCTTCTTCACGAAAGGTGGATCCGGTGCGGTGTGGTCAATCTCCACAACATGAAGCTACACAACGACTTGAGTGAGCATCGAACTCGTTTAATCTGCGTCGCGTACCTTGGCACCAGTGGCGGTTCGCACTGCAAATGTGAATAACTTTGTTACGGACTGGTGACCATCGAGCTTTAGCTCCGCAAATGAAGCGGCGTGTCCTTCAATGGGCTGGCTGACCCCTCGCTCTCGGCTATACAGTTGCATCGCGCCTTTAACCTTGAACGCGGAAGGGTTCGTTGAATTGCTAGATATACCGATTAATACCAGCCACTTCTCATCAGAAGTTACGCGGTAGTTGATGATCTGCGCTCCCGCAAGAGTTGGATGCCGGTCGAAGACCTTTTGCGGGGGTGACGTCTGGTCTCCAATTGACCAATGATACACTGAGGTCTCAGTGACCATTCCTATGGTCGTCTCGGACACCCACTTCCAGAACACGACGTCCTCGTTGTTGGCATGAGACTTAACCTTCTGCTTGGTCTCGATGTTAAAAATTTGCAACGTCCGGCCGGCTGCGAAGGAAGGTGTCACCGTCACGTTCCTGCACGACGAGTTAGGACACACCCTTCAACGCGAGAATTTTATTGGAAGGATGCATGATTGCAGAATCAGCACTGATTGGTCTCCGAAGAACATTGTTTGCGTCGGCGAGGTCAATTATGACGACTTGATTCTGTTCATTAACCTTTTCCCGTACGCAAATGAAGTGGTCGGATTCTAAGGTCAAAGTCTATAAAGGGTTCGGTCGGATATTCGCGAGCACATCTAGAATGGACCGCAGCTCACCTAAGAAGCAAGGCGGAGGACAAGAAACCGAGTTGACTGAGCATGTCACTGTGGATTGAACTTGGCTACGCGTACCTGGAACGAAATTGAAGCTGGCTGAATGCCCAAACTGGAGAGCTGCAGGTGCTCGCAAAATGCGATGGGTTTCGAGATGTCCGCCATGATCAAAGTGTCGTTAACGGACGTACGCAAAGCGAAGGAGAAAACGGGTCGACGTGGGTTGTTGAGACCCAAGTCACGACAGCAAAAGGTACTGAAAGTTTACTGTTGTTTGTCCCACGCTTCATTGCCCAAAGTTATTGCTGCGCTGCTGATGGGACAAGTATAGAGACTAGCGTATTTCTACTCCTCTGAAAGGACCAGCGCATCCTCCAGTCCCTCCCCTTCTAATACTGTGGCTGGCGGGGGTGTATTTCCATAATACAGACGCTGCGCCATGATCGCTGTTTGTTTTACTAGTTGGTGACGTGTAGAGGATGATCGTATCGACGTCATAACTCACCAGAGTCTACAGACAGTTGAAATATCGCACACACCTTGAACTGCAGGGAAGACCCTTCAAGGAAGAAGTACGCTGTCCTGGATTGGTGACGTCAGCGGATGCCAGTCGTAGATCCAATGAATGACCCTACTTGAAAGCATCTCCGCCCGCCCAACCGATCATTGTGGAGGCACGGAATCCATAGAGTGACTTGTGATTGTAATTGCTGCGCAGACATCGTACGTGAGGCCGCCTTTGATCCACAATCAAACACACCAACCTTAGGAGCTGCGGGAGGGGCAGTGTACTTTCCAATCCCAGAGCAAGGAACCCCAGTAGAGATATATATAATTCGGACCGCCCGAATATTAAGAATATTATCGCTGAGCAGAGTCTGGACAAAGTTTAAGTTATTGAAAATACGAAATATGTAGCAGCTTCTTACATGATACCCGCAAGACACTCGATGTACTGCGTGTATGACGACCACTGCCAGAAAGAAAACGGTCGTGGGGACTGCGCGTAGCTTGCTGAACTCGTTTTCGGTCGATAACGAAGGCAAATAAACAATAATGCGAGCTGTCGGTTGATACCATCATGGTCACACGATGTCGTTGTGTGCACGCTCAAAGGGACGTACCTGCGCGACGATCATAAGAATCGACTGGAGCAGCAAGGCAAACTCGAAGCGGTCACCCAGCCAGAAGAAACACCGAGTGATATTGGCAATCAACCTGATGTGTACCGTCAGCGTGTTGTGCAAATAGGTGTTCTGCGGGCCTACAGAATCGCACAAACGTCACGAGAAAACCCCGTCGAGTCCCTGATAGGCGTACATGAGCGATTACGCCTATGCGAGGCATGTGCGATGGCTTACTTTTTCCTGACGATGGACACTCCTTGGTCTACGTAAACGAGAGGGGGGCCAACAGCCATCCCAACGGAAAAAACTACGGCAAGCCATGAAGGTATCATTTGCGAGACCAGAGCTGGCCAACTTGGATGGAGGTGCAAGTTGGACTCTGAAGATATGACTAACCATTTCAGAACAGCCGAGTGACCGCACGTGCCGCATCATAAACCAACCGCAGCGGTCTCATCGACGACGTCTGGGGACTCGCTGGCCTTTGAGCGAATCTCCTGAGCTGAGCCACAAGTATTAATGAGTCTCGATCACAAGCTTCCACCCACATCAAGATGGCAATGGTTCTGTCCAGATTCATACATCAAGTGGTCGACCAGCGTGGTCCCATCAGCGTTCAACGTTGAGTACCAAGTCTCATCTCCGATCCCGGCGTCAGAGCGACTCTGATGTAATCACACACCCTGGTTAATAAACTTTCATATTATCATACCTTCAAGCGCCTCGTTCTCCGCCCCTCATCACCCCCGCAATGATAATTGGTGTAAGACTTTGGATTCCCATCTTGGAGATTCAGGAGGCCTCAAGCCGGGTGTCGTCCCATTCATATCAAATCTTCTCTGATTGAAAACACGATTATCACCGTAGTACCGGGTGCGTGACAACTGACCATCAACTTATAATTACATCCAACCGAATGCCACGGGCCAATAACAGGTGCTCTTGTACTGCTGGGCAGCTCCACCCATGGCTTGCGAGCTTCACTACCTGGTCAGTGCATGACCTCGACATTCCCTCTCCTGTCACTGAACATCATTGCGCTACGCAACCGACTTTTTCTTGTCCTCCTTGTGGTTGCAAACACCCTCTTTGAAGCATGGATCCCAGCATACCCGCAACCTCGCTTAACTTTCTGCGGCCAACTTCCACCCCTTTGCCTGCAAGGTGGCGTGAGGGCCATAAACTGTTCTGATTTCGCAGTCATCCATGACCGCACTTCTTCCTGCCTGTTGCAATACAACGAACAGAAGCGACGGCATCAACGTGATGTTATGCCTGCAGAAATCATGCAGAGACACGGGTAAGCAGCACCTCCCCTTGAATGCCCTAGTATCATCCCACCCCACACGAAGAATTTGCGATTGCGAACACGTACGCACGTTGGCTCTCCTATGACTTGCGGAAATTTCTCAAGGAGCTTTCTGTTCACAAGGGCTCGTTTCCGCTATGCTCTGGCGATACAGCGGACCTCGAGAGTGGGATTCGAGGCCTACGTAGGAAATACAGGCGGGTGGTGCATGTCCACTTTGCTCAAATCGTACCACGGAATAGGCCCGAGCGCCTTGATCGGGGTCCCACGTTGCGTATTTTCTGGAATGTACCAAGCTACCCCTCTTAAACAATTTTAACGTCGACCATATCGTAAACTTTAAAGTACCGGTGCACTCGGTGCGTAAGCATACGAATCAGGTTTTGCAGGTGCCAAGACTGACTCGAGCACCCTCCCCCCAATGGCTGTGGATGAGCAGTGGCCTAGCCCCCATGTAACTTCGGTGCACCAGCACTTGTTCTTGACCATTTTCGACGTACGTTGCTGCCGCGCAGCATGGAACACTCCGTCGTTGAATTAATTCTGATAACGGGCAATACCGTTTTGGGCCTTTTGGCATTTGAATATTGCTGAGGCTGCTCTTCATACCGCCCCCGTATGAGGATTCGCGATTGCGGCAATGACGACAAGTCACGGTTCGAGAAGTTCAACGATATCTGTAAGATCAGAGATGCAGCGAGTTCATGTTCTGAAGAGACTTTCAAGATGCGTGAGATGTAATTCTGGTTGCGGCTATTTTTGGGGTCGACCGTGACGCACCTCGTTGTCTTCTCAAGCTGAGCCTTTTTAAAAGTTCGAGTGGGCCAGTAGACTACATCGTGTAGCACACCACCGTCAAACCTGCCCATCCTTGTCCAACTCACTTCAGTCCTAAAACGCCATCCGTTTCATATCGTTGACATTTACTTCCGCGTTCCTCATGTCTCCGCCTCTTAGCGAGCTCTCTCCTGTCCAGCATTTCTCATCGCCAGCCGCGACAGAAAGCCTCGAGCAGTACTATGACGCTTACTCTACCCTCATCGCCCCCACAGGCACTGGCTCTGATTTCTATACGTCCGAAAATTTGTACTTGTGGCAGGACATGGACGGCATTTATCACTGGGCTGACGCATCCGCCGCGAGGTCCGATAGCTCCCTGGGGTACCCGTCCCCATCATATTGCCCATCTCTATTTGCATCTGAGGCGATTCAACCGGTACGTGCCCATTGCCGGATTCTGGCTTTCAACACTGAGACTAGTTCGCGTAGTTTGACTACTGTGGCTATCGACACGGTGATCCTGAAGAGCCCGCACTACCTGCGACTACCCAGGATAACTCGTACATCTTCCACTTGGCCCAACAATTCAGGAATGGTTCGGGCCGCCCACAGATCCAGGACCATCGGTCGAGCATTGCACGCGCATGCGACAACTTCCTCGCACAAGGGTCTTCTATTTTTAATGACGGGCACTCGTCGAGACGCGGAAACACTCTGGGATACCAGTCATCCATCCCACAACAATCCAACCCTCAGCGTGACCCTCGTCCACCGTCGAGGAAACGCTCTAGGGAAACTTTAGACGAAGCAAGTTACCATGTTAAGGTTAGTACCGGCACCAATTTTAATTACAACCTTTTGACATCCCGACGCTCAATCTCAGGAAGAAGATGACAACACTCATACATCTTCTTTGCCCACGGCGAACTCATGTCGTCTTTCCAAATCACATGTGATAGTGCCCCCCCAAGCTCTACCTTCGTCCTCTATCCGAATCCCCCATCTTGGTGATACTACCACTTCTTTGAATGCTGAACCCCACCCCCGCGAACATGAATCACGCTTGCGCCCAGAAGAACGCTGTATGATTCCAGTGCCGAAACACATGAGCAATAAAAGGGTCCATCGTTCAAGCGACCAGCTTGTTCGGCAAGAAAGTACCATCCTGTCAATGCCAACAACGTGGTCCATCCCTGACGATCAGGTTATGAAAGGGACGAAGAAGCCTGGCGAACAGAAGAAGCAGGCTCTGGCATGTTTATTCTGCCGAGAGCGGAAGATCGCGTGTGGCAGGCCCCCTGCCCACAGCCCTGACCAGACTTGCAAGTAAGAACTTTTCCACCTGGGAATCCGAATGCTGACGTTATCGTTAGTCAATGTGCACGCCGTCGGATCAAGTGCGAGTATCCAACTGAATCGCGTCGCGGACAGCACAAGCGCCGCCGTAAGCCAGTGGAAGGCGAACCTGCCAGTCAATCCACCGCCCGTACGAACTCGGTGTCAAGCGTAACATCAACGACGACTGCTTCTTCGTCTACCTCATTAACGACCACAGCAGCATCTGCATGAACACACAGCCGAGAAAGATATCCTCAACCACAACAATCACGCAATTCTTGTCGCGCATGTTCAAAATTGTAATGACCCACGTCACACCGTCCTTGTTCGCACAGCATCGACCTGTTCAAAAACAGCGGAAAGACTCGTCTATGTATTGCAATAGATTCAACGTTTAAACTATCTAATATCCAGCCTTTTCCAGCTCATGTCCTTCTTTTGACGTCAGGCTCCATGTGAATAGGTGGTGTTTTCTTATAGCATACAGGATTCTTTTCATCATGCATATTCTCGCTGTCTTATACCATTGGTCGGTCGATGGTTAGAGTAAATACATTTGTTATAGTTCACATTATATGTTGGACTCGACGCTCCACTGCAGGGTAGATTCAAAGTAGGTAGACGCTACTTTTAGCATTTGGCCCTTCAATTAAGCCGTAAAATATTCAGCGCTTGGGCACCACAATAGACTTCAATGTTGGAGAATATTCGAATATCAGTAAAATTAATTAATATTTATTTGTCTGTCTGTCTGTCATATCGCTTCCATAGACCAGAAATACGGGCCAGGGAAAAAAAAAAGTCATGATGAGTCGCCTTTGTTCATGAGGTTCGTCGACGCGATAATACATATGCATCACCGCCGACACAGCAAGTCGATCTACTTAGGGTCGGACTCTGCATTGCCTTACTTTCCCTATCTTGGCCATCGCACAGGATGTGGTACAGGGCAAAACCACACATTGTCTTCGAGCCTGGAATGCATCGTGGTGCAATATTGTGGTGTGATCTGGCGATCGGTCCCCTTTGCCATGGTTGCCTTAGCGTTAGACCCAGGCCCTTGCCCAAACGATTGAGATAACAAGATAACACCTAGAGCCATTTACCTCCTCGATCGATCGCTAACTGAGGGGGCGATACATCTGGCATGAGGTGTAGAGTTTTGGAGGCACCCACACCGGAACAGACCCAAGTTGTTGGCTCCACTGCCAATGGGCATGTCGCCCACGAGGCACTGGCATCTTGTAAAGGAGAAAATGACTGGGGTAGCACATTTGACAGTCAAGTCAGATCTTGGTCGAGCCTGTCATGAAAAGTGACGATAAGATTGGCGACGTTTTTAGATTTAGTGGCAAGATGTGGCGTAATAGCCTGTGGATGAAATGACACGGAGGCAGTATTCGGCTCGTAGCATTGGGCACTACGTGCCGGAAGGAGATGATTCTAGGTCATACGGCACACTCCGAGTCCAACGCTAGAGTTTAGCAGAAGCTGATTGTGTTCAATGGCTAATTCAGTGTCTCCTGTGGATGGATGAAAAGCGCCACATGACCTCGTAACCTGACTGTCGCGCAAAAGCCTCGTGCACAGTTTTTCATCAGAAAGAGACATGGAACACGATCGAGCCGCGGTATATCCAGTAATAGATTAGGCTACCGAAAGCTAATTGACACTGAAAAGCAGGATGCGGAGCGGAGGAAGGTAACAATTGAGTCCACATGGGTTTCGTCCAAAGCGCTATGTCTTCACCGGCCATTGATGGTGGCGGTGGAGTCTCTCCGAAGGTTCGAGGGACTTGCCGCTTGTGCATGTTGCGATGAGGGCGTGGAATTGGGATGTTCAGGAATCTTTTCAATTTCTTTCTTCGCAGCCTGCCACGCCTCAAGGTTCTGAGGGGAATATGACTGAGATTGCACTCTCAAAGCTATAAGATCCTACCTTCTTGCACCAATCCCTATGGCTTCTAGCCATATTGATCGACATCTCTCGAAGGTCCGCAACCTTCTGACGTTGGAAGCGATCGAGGTCTGCTTGGATTGTCGAACTAGAATATTTCAGGTCTTGCGCCGTCAAATGAAGGGCATCCTCAAGCTTCGAGCCACGATAACATCGTCAGAAAATGTCTGTCAAGCAATCAGATGTCCTTACTTGCGAAATCGTCTCGCGGGTTTTGCCAATACCATTACGCCTTGCTGTTTCCGGGTCGACGTCCATCATTCCGTGCAAAGTATAGCTGAGTGCATTCAGGAAAGCCATTCCAGGGGCACGCTTCTTGTAAGGGCTCGGGCCAGGGTGGGGTGGGAGGTATACTGATCCGGGCTCATCAGGGTTTTCACTCGATTGTCCCTCTGACTGTGGATTTGTCAAGCCATTGGTGCGACCACGTGCAAGGGCCTCCTCAAGCCTCTTTGCTTCCCTCTCGCTTTTCTCGTACTCCTCCAACATTTCACGCTTGCCCTCTAGAGCATCTTGCGTCATCTCGTATTGCACATGTTTCTGATGCCGATATACAAGAAGCTTTTTGATGATAGTGGCGAACTGCGTGTATTCGTGCAGGGGTTCAGAGAAGTTCTGTTCGAGCTCTTGGAGCTGCGATGACGTCAGCAACAATACATACAAGTGTGAAAGGTGAGCCCAGATGAGATGCACGCACCAATCTTGTTGTGGACATGTATGATGCATCAACGGCTTGTCCCGTTTTCTCCATTGCAGTGGCAAGAGTCCCACCTTCATTGAGGCTAAAGCCGTTCAGGGCAGCACCAAGCTCTGAATAATCCTGCGCGGTCTCTGCGTCATGAAGAGATAGATTGGCGAGAGAGCTCTACGGATATAGAGGGACGTCATACCTGACCACCGCTTCAGTGTCCGACGCGTGACCTTTTCCATTGGACCGCTGAGGTGGTTTGCAAACTTGCTTGTGAACACTTCCGAATCAATGAAGCGTTGGTCTGGGTTTCGCAAAGGATGCGTTGCCGTTGGATTTGGAAGTACTGCGTAAGCGGAGGATGCATTTGGATCTGTAGGATTGTGCGAAGGGGCCTTTAGGATGTTCTTTGGAAGCAGTGACAGTGGCGGTGAATTGAGCACTTCGGTCTATAACATGGTCAAAGATTGCTAACACAAAACGAGCACTTGACGCACCCATGAAACCTCGCCTTCCAAGAATCGATGGAATACGTGCTCGTTGGACAAGATAGGGTGACGAGCAATGCGGTTAAGGAATGTTTGCAGCATGCGCTTGCGTCGGGCAATCATCGCGGCGTCCTCCTTGACTTTTGCCTGCTTAGTAGCATAGTCTCCGATTGTCTGCTTGGAAGGGATTGGGGGGATGATGAGAGTTGGATAGAGCTTTAAGAGGTTCAGGCGTAGAGACTCGAACTCGGAATACCGATGCCTGGCTTCCGCGGTCTGTTACGTGTGAGTCCGCGTGAGACACTCGATCGGCGACGCCGCAGCTGATACTCACCCCGGCATGGATCACATATGTGATGTAGGGGGTATTGGAATTGAGGGACGTCTTTTGCGCATCGGTTATCTTATCACGCACGCTCGTTAGAGCACGGCTGGTCAAGGCAGATGCGAGGCGAGTACACACCAGAATCTCTGCGTCCTCTCCAGAGTGCAGCCATCTATCTCGGTAGCAGCAAAAGTCGCCCTTGAACGTTGTCTGAGGTTGCCGTTGGGTCGGAGGAGAGGGAGAAGCTTTGTTTGGGGAAAGGAGACGAGCTTGGTTGGGTGGCGGAGAGGAGGGCGCTGATATGTTGACTTTGGAGGTCGACGAGGTCTCTGACGAGACGCGGTCGATGTCGTTCTCGAACGGGTTGTCGTCCTCGAAGGTGTCCATCGTTTCTGTGCCACAGCGAGAGCGTACGGCCAGTCGGTGGGATTCAAGCCAGTGCGGTCGAGTACTATGCTGCGTATGCAACTGCTATATTTGGTTCTATGTATTGTCTACCCAAGTACCCGGAAACCCCCTTGCAACGCCGCATCTGCAGTCTCCCCTACCTCCTCCATTGCGCCCTCGAATCCTTTCCCCAGCAGCGACGCAAACAACTCGTCAATCCGCTCATCGTGCCAGCTCCCTTGCGTCAATACCGGAACCATGAAATTCTGTATCTTCTCATGAACCTCGTACCTGAGAGCAGTGTCAGCCAGAAAGCAACTGCAACCTAGGTTACCGACCGAAGTTTCCGTCCCTTGCTAGCCTTTGTATCCACCCTTTTCTTCGCCCTTTTCTCCTTTTGCACCGCCACCCAATCGTCGTTGCCGCCCGGCCCGTTGCCTCTCGCGTCAATAATGTCACGCAGCAGCTGATGGTAAAAGTCGGTATCGTCAAACACCTCGGGGTCTTCTTTTTCCTGCGTCCCGTCTTCATCCGTCGCATCGACCCCTAGTCTGCTTCCTTTACCGCGGTAAATTCTCGTTCGAGCGAGCACTTTATCATGGTCCGCAAGTGTCTCGTCGATCAGCTGTGGTGCCGATTTGATGTGCTGTGTCGTTCTCGAAAATGCGTTGCGGTTGGATGGGAGCAGAACCGACGGTGCAACAGCTTGGATTTTGGACGACCATTTGTTGAGCGTTTGCACGAGGTGGGAGTGGTAACTGCTTCGAGTATAAGATCAAGTTTGCAAGTAACAACACACGAGTACGAACGCGCATTCGAGTTCTGACGCCGCATGACTGGCTTCGCGTAGTTCTTCAGCGTAATCAGTCACTGAATAATCACATTCGGTGCCTCTCCGACGTTTACGCGGAGGAGGCAGAATGGATTCGTTTGCTGAGACCAGATACTAAATTTGTATTTGTGTTGAGCGGGCATTATCTCTATGTGAAGGCTCACACCTCTTGAAATTCAAATAGCTCATTTGAGAGTAATCGCGCTTCCTCTAGCATTTTCATGAGATGAGTATGCACCTGCTCATTGGCAGCAATCGGCGACGGCTGTTCGTCCGTGAGACGATTTCCAGACAAGATGATGAAGACTACTTGCATAGGGGAGGCGATTTCCAGCTGCGACGGATTTTTGTAGGCGAATGCGGGCATCAAGAAGCGAGTCCCAAAGAGCCTGGACACAAGATATAGATCAAGGCAACACGCTAGATGAAATTCACTTGCGGTCTGTCTCGAAATGGCTTTACCCTTTTTACGGTCTTCTTCTCGAGTTTTATAGAGACTGGAGGACAAATCATCGTTTTTCTCGGGTGCACTGAGACGCTCCGTCGACGCAGTGTCCACCTTGCGCCTTACTCCTGTCTTGTGATCAACGGTACGTGTCTCCAGGTGTTCTTCCGAAACATGACTGCCTGTCTCCGCTTCCTCGCTGGCAGAGTCACTTTCGCTGTCGTCGGATTCGTCGAGCATCAGCTTTCTCGAGGTTTTAGCACCGTCATATTTGAGATCTGAGAGACTCTCGTGGAGCTTGCGGAGGGATGAAGGGCTGGTTCGATGAGTCTAGCTCGTGCTCCACATGCACGTGCCCTATTGACGTACCCAACATCAACGTAGTGTGCCCGAGCGGCGCTGTTATCCGCTGCAATGGTGAGATCAGGATCAGGATTGATACCCGTGGCGTGGATGTCCTCGGGGTCAAAGTCTAGATGGGGTCAGCTGAGAGTCGAAAAAAGCGGGGAGTTGACCTGCCCACTGGAGCGACGTCCTCGAGCTGGGCGATCTGCTGGGCGAGGGACAGACCTATCAAAGTTTTCGAGGTGCTTGTCGTCGTGTCAAACGATGAAACTCACGTTCCATTGTGCTACTGGACCGTCGGACTGATGGAGAAGCCAAGAGAGTCACGCTTACAGATTTCGCAGGGTGGGCTGTTTACATAATTGTTACTAGATGCGCGAAATTATCCGACGAGATTTCTTCTCTTCACCATCACCGCCCCCAGCGACACACAATCGAGTGGCCCGTAGCCACTAGTAAACTTCATTTACAAACTAGACAAGTTTCAATCTGGATTCGAAACAGTCTCCATGTTTTTTATCCTCGAAAAATGCACAGAAATCGTGTTTCAGGTGAGTGTCCAATTTTTTCCTACCAGCTCATTTTGGAAGTTTGGCCGGTTCTTGCCCCTTCCTCTCCTATGCCATCAGGCTTTTTATCTGTCACGCGACACTCCCATCGCACACGCGTTGTGTCACTGATTTTTTTACATGTAATATGATGGCCTGTATCTTCCCTAGACACTGTTCCCCTTCCTTTTTGTGATTCCCCTCGAGGCTCTCATAAATTTACTTTGACGTCTTCCCCTGTCCCTCATACGTACGCTTGCAACTCATTCTCCATACCTACGCAGGCTACCCAAAAAATTCCCCCTCAGAAATGCCGCGTTTCCCCAGGCGTACCGTCGCCGTCGCCGTAAATCATCTCTCGCCAGACGACGACGAAGACAACGACATATGTCCCGTGTGCGATGGCGATTGCACCTGCAACAACAGACCTCGTCCCCTCCTCCCCCCAAGCATAAGCGATGGAAGTGCGCGCTTTGTAGCTACACCGATCGCATCATCGGTTTCCTCCGGGCACGCTCCCGGAGCACAGCCCCTCAAAATCAAGCTTACCGTCCCACCCAGTATTCAGAACAAGGCGCGCTCTCTAGCATCCGCGCCAAAGAAATCTCGCATCGAGAATTCTCCCGCAGCGTCCAACGGAGTTGCTTCCAGCAGCTCCGTACCATTTCATCTTACCAGCGCTTCTTCCACCGCTGGCCATGGTCTGCACAATTCATCAGACGCCGTAGGACAAAAACGCAGGGGTCGTCCTCCCAAGGCGGTCGCGATTGCGCGCGACGGGACAACAAATGCGGTTTCAGACAGGAAGATTCATGGCAACGAGGTCAACACGCTGCCACAATCACAATCTCATCTATCATCGCGTGCTTATACTCAGCGATCCGTCACATCGCGGGCTACACGCCCACAACTCCAGACCTCGAAATCAAATTTAGCTGCCTCGAGGCAAACCTCAAAATCCCAGGCCAAAGGCACGATCGCAAGGAGATCAGCTTCCGCAAAGAAGAAGCAGGACTTTCTCAGCGACCTTACCGATTCTGACCTTCAGCCAAGCATTGATACGACCCGCGACGACGATGGCGACGATGCGTCTCCGGGCCGCTTCCCTACCTTTGTCTCGGCTGATGGACTGACATCGGAGGCATCGGATTCCTCTGACTCTGAGTCTGACTCCGACACGTCAGGTTTCGGCTCTGACTCCTCGCTGGCAGCAGAGGAAGAAAAATACATCGTCGCGGAACAAAGGCGTCATGACAAGGCCCGCATTCGCCGGGAGTTGCTAGGAGACGATGTTCCCAATTACAAGGATTCAAATAACGATTGGGTCATCCGTCCTCGGAAGAAAAGTGTTGGTCTCAGTGATGTGGACATGGAGGGTGACACCGACGATATCACGGAGGAAGACGGAGATAAAGATGAGGAAATGGAGGAGGAGGAAGACGAGGAAGACGGCGAGGCGGATGGTCAGGCTTCAAGGGTGTACACCGGTCTCGCGACCGGGTGGTCGGATGACGAAGAATCCAGTTTCGACGCCGATCTGTTTTTCGCCAATCTCACCGATACGTCGTCTGATGACGGTTCATCTGATAGTGACGGCAGTCACCTTCACGATTCTGCTACCGACCCGTTAGCCAACAGCGTCACCAGCTTGCGGAGTGTGGACTTCGAGGTCACAGAGGCATGGGACGGACAGGTCGTTTTCACAAATGGTTCAAACGACGGCCACGGTGCCCTCGATCTCGCATTCGAGGCGAACGCAGCCCAGTTACTTGCATCAGACAGCGCTTCGATAAGTCATGATAGTGACGTTGAAATGCGCACCAGCGACGGCGCAGAGGGCAACTCCGACGACGGTCATTCTGAGCTCGGAGCAAGCGACGGGGAAACTACCGAGGAAGAGCTCGTCGATGAACAGGGACTTCCCACCTCCCGTGCGATGAGACTTTTCCGATGGCCGACCAGCGTCTCATCTATCAACCCCATGTCAACGGTCAGCCCAAATGTTTCACCCGCCCCGTTCTCTAGGCGCCACCCGTCGTCCACCGTGCTAGAATCGCCCTGCCCTGCTGACATTCTGGCCGGTAATGTTTTTTGGGAAGAGACGGACCAGTCGCAGCAAGACAGTGCGGAAGGTAGCGCTGGGGGAAGCCCCCGCCCCATTGTCAGAGATGGGATGCCCATCATGGGCCAGTTTAGCCTGGAAGGCAACATACCGCAGAAAACTGCCGTCCTTACTGGCGCAAACAAGGACGTGCCATCACCGTACCCTCGTCTTGGCCATAGGCGAAGAGGGTTCTCCAGCAGTGCCGGAAGCTTCAGCAGTGTATGTACCTCCAGTCAGGTCGTATCTTCCGATCTCACCTATAATTGCTCAGATGGATCTCCGCGGACGCACGGCAAGGTTGTCCATCTATTCTTCGCTGCCTCCGCCTTCCGATGAACCGTCATCCGAAACTCCACCAGACATTAGTCTCGGTGAACCGATCAAACTAGATGACGTCCTCGACTCTACGTTCCTTGACTCTGAACCTGAGTTGGGGATGTTGACTATCCCTGACAGTGAAGACGAGCGAAGACTTGCGCAGAGCTTAAGTCGCTGGGATCGCGTGCCTGTCGGTGCCTTCCGTATTACCAGGGAATCTGCGGCGTCTACCTCGGATGTTCCTACTTCGCCAGGCTGGAACTCTGAACCCGCCAAACCCGTCCCCGAAGTGCGTTCGTACGGAAACGCACTAAAAAGTAGTCCCCTCCACGCTATGCTCTGGAATGACAAGAGCAGTGTCAAGGAGAACCCGCGCAAATCAAAGGGCGTAATTATCTCACCTGTGTTACTCCCTGTCCGCGACGGTGACCGTACACCGACCCACATTCCATATCATGATCTCCATCCCAACCATCACCAACAACACACGCCTTTCAAAACTCGAAAAGAGACTCGCAGGGAGATGAAGATGATAAAGCGCAAAACTCATGCACCCAGTCAGCACTACAATCACCACCAACGACACCACCGTCGAAACCACCACCCAAACATGAAATCTCGAGGCAATGCATCCGCGCAACGCACGTTTTTTAGCTCACCCACTTCCGCTCCGGCGTTGAACATCTGAGGTCTCAAGCTGTATTTTTTGTCGCACCCATTCCATCTTCATGATCGATTTCACTCCATATCCACCCACTAGCAGTATTTTCATGGTCTGCATGTTTTTCTTTCTTTCTTTTCTGTATCCCTGGGTATTGCGCATATACCCGTGCATGATTCAACGTACACCCTCTGTTGAAGTCAAAAGTTGTTTGAGGTTCTCCCTGATGTGTACTAGTGTCGCCGTACTCAATTGTCAATGTGTATTTGACCTAGTCCTACTGTTGTTAATGTATTGAAAGTCGAATGTCCACCGTATTTCCAGCAATTCGACTCGGAGTTCTATGGTCACCCGGGCCGTAAAATGCAATCGATGATAACAGGGTGATTTGAGTGCAGCTTCGTGACATTGACCAAGATCAAGCACTGATTGCGAGTTCTGACGATGATTTGGACCCGGATGAGAACCTGTCATCTGACACCAATTCGGTGCCAGTCACCGACCGCGTATCTCCGTAGGCTTGTGCTCCTCGTTGCATCGACACAACGCCACTATGTACCATTTGGCACGCCGTTTCGCAGGGTGATCCCAGGACGATCCACACTGGAAAGTACCGCCCATATAAGAGCGCGTCGCGGACACGTGACGCAGGATTCATCGCGCCTCGCCTACTAACATCTGACAAGTCCCAGTTTTGATGGAGAGCCCCGATGTCGTCGACACGTCTGATGTCGAGGAGCGTGAAGTTTTTGGTGTCTCCGAAGCTTTTCTGTGGGCTAGCCCAACGAACAGCCCTCGTCCACGTGTTCTCCTGTCTCCACAACGTGCTACCAAAGAAAAAGTCCATCAGCGGCGTGCAGGCTCTCTCTTGACGTTGATAACGCGCCACGACCAGTCCAGTGATCATGAAGCAGAGAATCCATCACCTCGAAAACGTATCAAGGTATGATACCTTCCACCGTCTCCATCCGACATTGACGTCTTGGCGAAGATAGCTCACAATGCGAGCCCTGTCTCACCTCACTCTATCACCGCTGAAGCCTCTTTACTGAACAACAGACCTCCGGAGGTGGGCTCCACGCAGGAGATTCCGCGCTCACCCTCGCAACGTTCCCGCATGCTCATGGATGATGATGATGAACTGCCATCCGTGTCGTTTCCTCGCGATGTTTCGCCTCACTCTGATTGGCATTCTCTATTCTCTTCCCCAAGTCGTCCCTCAGCGGAACACAGTTCCCCTGACGCCACCAGCCGAGGTGGGTCTCAGAGCGTGGAAGCACCTTCGACGTCCCTCCCACTCCCGCATTCCCTCCCGCGTTCGCTTTCCGTTTATACCGATCATCACTCCCCATTTTCTTCCCCTCTCCATCGTCCTACAACCCCTCCCCAAACCTCGTCACAACGCTCACACGATCTATCCAGTTCTGCAAGACGGAACCTGCACAGGGTAGCTTCGTCGCCTTTAACACCCGTTTCGTCACCGGCTCGGCTTGCCCGAACATCCTCACAGTCACCAGATCCACTTCTGCTTTCCGCCCTTCGTCGTCCCCAGTCCCCACATTCGCTTTCGTCCCGGTCCAATCTTCCACCAGCCATCCCTCCCCGTGTTCACTCACCCCTCGTGGAGATCCCAGAAGATCCACACCCACTTGGTCGCTATTCGTTGCGTCGTCGAGAAGCTCGTCAGTTGAATCCGTATGCCTACGACAAGTTGTTGTACAAACAACAACTAAAGTCCCACCCTGATGCTATCGTTAAATTCCGCAGTCCTCGGCATCGCCTTAGTTCTGGTGGGGTGGGTGAAGATGGGACACAAGATGAATTTGTATTTCCCCTTGATAATCCGGACGAAGATGGCGACTATGTGGATGTAGAAAGCGAAAGTGGCAGGAGAAGCAGAAGGAGGGTGCAGAGTTCCGACCAACACGATATGTCAGGGGAAGATGGCCAAGCGATGGAGACAAGACAGGTCCAGGAGGGTTGGTTACCTGAAACCTTGAAGGAGTTATCAAGCAGTGACGAGGATGACAACGAGATCCGCAAATTGGCACGGAGAGTTCGGAGAGAACGGGAGAAAGCAGAGGCACTGGCCAGAGCTGAGGCTCGGAGAGCTGCCACAGAGGCTCGCCAGGCAGAGGTAGAGACTAGGAAAGTGACGAAGCGGAGACTAAAACCTTTTCCAGTTCATGGGGATGCGGATCATGTATCCACACATCTTCCTGAACGGGTCGCTCCTGTAAGTCTTCTTATACAACGTCATCCTCTCCCTAAAGTCGGGCTGTCAAACAGGAACCGTCGCCTTCCCGATCCCCATTCACCCGATCCCAGTCGGAGCCCGCGATCGCTGCACACTTCCCATCCCCTTCAAGATCACCTTTCAGGCCTCCCATGCCATCTCAAGGGTCTTCCAATTCCCCAATGTCTAGTTCAAATCCTCTCCGATCACCTGATTTCAGTGTTTATCTGCAACAAGAAGACTCGTACCGATTTGATGACGATGACGTGTTGTTTCCGCGGAATCTCCCTCCTGTTGATCACTCTATTACTCATTCTGCCCCGCCGAGTCCCTCTGGACCGCCAACCACATCGGGTGCTAGTGCTCTACCGTCGAATACCTCGAGAATAGACTCGGAATCGGACCAGTCGTCCACCATCGAGATGAATTCCAAAGACAGGAAACGTTTTCGCGCGCTGAAGCACATGATGCCAGCTGCAATGATCACGCGACAACTCGGGACTGCCAAGACTACTCGCCCCCCACCTCCGCGTACTAGGGTCGCAGTAGACTCATCAGGGAGCGAGGCAGAGGAAGTCAGAGCGATACCTGGGCTTGCAATTGTTCGAAAGGGAAGGTATAGTGACGTGGAAATCAGAGGGGACCCAGAAAGTTCGGACATGGAACGCCCCTCGGAGGTGCACGATGATGATGGGAAGGAGGATACCGGGCACGGTGCGATGGAATTGTTTTCTGACGGGCAATCGGCCGTTAGGGTTAGGCGGACACGGCACGCTTCGCCAAGGCTCAGACACGAGGACGACGTGATTTCCCTCAGCGACAGCTCTATGCCGGGATCTCCTTCGGAAGACTCGGAAAGTGGGAGCAGTGATGACGACAAAGCTCACCATTCGCTCTTCGAGCGTCCCGCAAGAGGGCCAGCGCGCGAAAGAAGTCTGATCGACTGGATGTTGAGTCGGACGAGAGGTCCTAGTAAGCCAAAGTCCAAGGTTAAACACTCGGCGGGGTCACGGAAGTCTCGTGGATCTGGAGTACCAAGGCTGAATATTGTTACAAGCGGCGCAAGACGTTACGGGGACCACCACCAGACACGCTTGCCTTTCGTTAGGGCCAATACGAGTTCGAACGCGACATCGTCGACCAAGCATAGGTCAGGGCATCAGGATCGGATTGTACAGTTTGACCAGGACACAGTCGACGAGGGCAAGAAACCGAAAAAGAAATGGAAGCGTCAATCCAGAACCAATCAAGGGCCAGTTTACAACGTTCATCATAACGCAACGCGCATCACGTCGAAGCATCGGGAAGGCAAGTCGAGCCGGAGCCGGAGCGCGCTGGTAATCGGGAACGACGACAACGAATTCAGGCAGGCCCTGGATCCGGGATGGAGAGCTGAAGTAGAGAGGTGGAATAAACCTGTCTCTCCAGCTCGCCAGCCCGTCGCGAATCCGGCGACAAGTGCTCCCGCCGCTCCTCGACCTCGTATATACCGTCGGACATCTCCCCTACCACAGAATGAACTCCCGCTTCCGTTCTACTTCCAACGTGAAGAGGAGCCTTTTGCATCTGTTCACCGTCATATTGTCATCGATATGAACATTACTCCCCTTCCTTCCGGGGTCAAGTTCGGGACTTCATCGTATATTGAAAAGGGCCTCCTCCATCAGCTCATTTCAGTCATTTCAGGGAATTCGGAAGTCGCACCACCAATGACTTGTAATATGCAGGGACTCGAGATTGGACCCACTACCTCCACTGCGGTTTTTAGCGCACTGCTTGGCCCACTGTGCGATCGCCTCGCTAGTGCATTGCGCGACTCCAGGGTCGATGATGTGGATGCGATGAAGGAGTGGGAGTCTGTGACACGCGCTTCCAGTCAGCTTCTTTCGTGGCTCGCGGTCCATGCAGAAGACCAAGAATTTGTCGCTTTGGAGGTGGCATTACGAGAATACTCCGATGGCCTGCTGCTTGTCCTCGAGTCGCTTGAGACGACCATCTTTTCATTAGCTGCCCATTGGTTCGTTGTGGAACTTTCCGCCCGCCTTGCGGCCGGTATCAAGTACAGGCGAGGATCGGTGGAGAATGGACACCTCAATCAGTCAGCGAAACAACTCATACAACGTTTGCTGGGTGTCGACTTGCAGCCCGCTTTCACTACTTTTCATGCAGCAGAAGGCGACGTGGATGTTTCTTTGCTGTCTCATCGAGCCGCTGAGTTGTGGGTATGCCTCATGCACCTACTTTCAAGCTTCGAAATCACTGAGGCAGCACCTGGTCACCCGCTCTGGCGCTTGCTCGCCAACCTGTACCCCGAATCCTCCCCCACTGGGGCAGAAGCAAGCGAAGATATATGGCGCACAATCTTTAGCCTCTGCGCCATCTCGCAATTCTCCGTTCACGGACTGTCGACCTCCATTTTCCGGCTCCCAGCGGCTTGGGAGCTCGTGGCCATTGCTCTCAAGAAAATTCTATTGACTTCCAATCCAGAGAAGGAGCGCCAACTCCCACAGCGGGCCCTAAAGAAACGAGACGACTACGTATCGTGCGTTGTCTCTAGGTGTTTTCTTTTGTGGAGCCAATGGGGATGGCGTCTCGACGATGGGATCGTCATGTTCAAGTTTCTTCAAGAGATATTCCGATCCCGCAACTTTGCCAATCTCCTCAATGAACGCTCGGCTCCCATGGGCTTTCTGGAGAATGGTGATCTGGAACTGCTATCCAAGCGGGACCCGCACGACTCCGTTTTCGAAATATTCCTGAAGATGGTGGTGCAGGCTGTTTACCTGCTGAATGCGAGTGTCGAACTGGACGCAAAGCAACGCTCAGCGCATATCAAGAAACTCCTTCAAATGGCCGTCCCCGTCAGTCCTGTTCCCTTTTCCCGCTCCGCCCCTCCCTCCGCACATTCCCTCTCCATGCTTGTCAACCGTTTTAGTGCCATGGTAATCGCTGTACATCTTGATCCTACGTCCTCAAACGTCAAGTTCCGTATCGGCCAGGCGAGGCGGTGTGTGGGCTTCAAGGATGCGGATGATCACTCTAGAGTGGCATGTGTATACGGGATGATGAATTTCGCGATGATTGTCAGGCATCACAAAATTGTTGGAGGGTTAGAAGAAGTGTTAGGATGGCTGGGGGAGATGGCAGATGTACTCATGGATGAGTACAAGGAGGGCGAGGCGGGTGCCGTCGGGAAGAAGCCCACCACAACCTTGATCCAGTTGTTGATTGGATCTGTGAGGCGTGTGATTGAAACACAATCATTGGACAAAGGACAAAGTCGTGCGGAGTACCCTGACCCGGCGCTGTTGGACGGTCGTGAGTGTTGTTCTATTCTCTCTTTGCGTAGTTGATGTCGGGTTAGCTTGGGTCACTAGGGTGTTCAACCCCCGTGCCGACCTAGTTACGATTCAACAAACGGGAGTCGAAATCCGGATGCTTGTACAATCCTTTCTCGATGCTCGACTGAAAGCACTACCAGAAGTTCAACCACCGCCACCCCCTGTCGTCCACACCGTCGAGAGCCAGGAGAGCCAGGATGAATATGACAAATTGTTCTTGGATCTAAACGACGAAGAACTCCTTGCCGCCCTAGGTGAGGAGGCCGAAGCATCTGCTGTCGCTGACCTCAAGTCAAAAGAGGACGCTCTTTGCAAGGTCGGTTTCAGTACCATCTGGTACTTGTGACACTGCTTCACAACATCATTTAGGTTCTCGATAAATCCATCACTCCGGCCGTATATCGACTCGTCTGTAGACACTTTGGCGAAAGCGAGCACGCAGCGAGCGACGCGGCGAGCAATAGGGCTGCTGACGAGTGGATTGATTGTTGGGTCGGCTGCGCGAATGTTCTCGTCCAGAACAACTACAAGGTAGAGCGCTTTTTTACTGATGCTCACAACGCGATTCATTGTTTGCTAGGACTGGGGGTTATACATGAAGCTCGGTCAGCAATCTTGGGAAAAGATTATAGACGACTCTTGGCGCCGTCGAGTTGGGCTGCGTTTCAACCTCACGCTTCTTCGTCTTGACCCAGGGGCGTACAATGTAAGACAAAATTATATATTTCTACTCCTGGCTGAAGGGTTCCTACAGAAAATGAAGGATGACTTCATCGCGGTACTGCTAGTAGCCACTTTGTCGTACAAGCCGACGATAGAACATGAATTCATAAGTGTGGTGCTATCACTGGACGGACTACAACACTCCCTACTTCGTGCTGCCTCACTCGATCCTATACCCGGGACGAGGAAATATGAAGTCAGTCAGGCCGACTATGAAGTTGCTCGGGGACGATTGATCGAAAGTGAGTCGGCACTCGCTGCTAGTGACGGGTATCCTGACCATCGTTTCAGCTGTTTTCGCGAATGTCGCTGCGTGTCTTCGCGCCAGGGTGGATGCTGAGAGCCAGACATATGCCGAGTTGGTGGTTATGATGCTGTCGACGATGCGCGACATTTACCAGGTAGGTGTCTATTCGTTTCTCTGTTTCGGATGCTCTGACATGTGCTTGGAGTCGACTGAGGACAAGGCGGAATATGGCGAGTTTTGTCGGAGAGTGTTTCGTATGCTGTCGAGCCATCCCGAGCTGGTCTCACACCCGAGGATGTCGAATGCGCTTGTTTGGGGGAGGGACTTAGGCTAGACAATAGTATTATGGGGTTAGGGTTTTGTTGTTAGGTAATACATCTAGTCGGGCTGACGCACCCTTGCTCGGATCTCTCACTTGTGTTTCTTTCCGTGCAGCCATGGCGGGGCTCATTTCTCCAAAGCCGCTCTCGTATTTACAGCAAACCGCCCAGTTCAATCCCTACCAACAACAGCGACTCGCTGGCTCTGCCCTTTCCGGCTTCTCCGAGACCCCCTCGCTCGGTCTCCAGCCCCACCAGCAACACATCATCGGCATCCACGAAGAGAACAAAATCTATGCCCTGGTCATCGACCTGATGGACCCTAATACAAGGGAGGGTGCTCTCCTCGAGCTCAGCAAGAAGAGAGAGCAGTACGACGATCTCGCCCTCGTCCTCTGGCATTCTTTCGGTACGTGTTATGTATGCCATCCTGACGCCCTTCGAGACGTCTCTGATAGCACCCAATTCGTACAATGCAGGCATTATGCCCGCCCTCCTTCAGGAGATCGTCTCCGTGTACCCCCTCCTTTCCCCACCTAATCTCACCGCCCATGTTTCCAACCGCGTGTGCAATGCCCTCGCGCTCTTGCAATGTGTCGCCTCTCATTCAGAAACACGTCAGCTGTTCCTCAATGGTATGTCGTTTCTAAAGTGTTGTCTCCAGGTGACGCCTTACATGCTCGCTAGCCCACATCCCCCTCTTTCTGTACCCGTTCTTGAACACGACCTCAAAAACTCGGCCTTTCGAGTACCTTCGCCTTACCTCACTCGGTGTCATTGGTGCCCTCGTCAAGGTACCCACGCTGTTACTTTATCTCCGTCGCCACTAATGCCAAACCCAGCAAAACGATAACAACACCGTCATTCATTTCCTACTTTCAACCGAAATCATACCCCTTTGCCTGCGCATCATGGAGACCGGGTCGGAGCTCTCAAAAACCGTTGCCATTTTCATTGTGCAAAAGATTCTTCTCGATGAAACCGGCCTGACGTACATATGCCATACCTATGAACGCTTCTACGCCGTCGGCACCGTCCTCAGCAACATGGTGAATCAGCTCGTGGAAACTCAAGCTGTCAGACTACTCAAGCACGTCGTGCGCTGTTACCTGAGGTTGAGCGACAACATGAGGTACGTTCACACGATGTGCGACAGCATGACGTGAGCTGATGTGAATCCCAGAGCGAGGGAGGCGCTGCGGGCATGTCTTCCTGAGCCCCTACGCGACCAAACCTTTAGCGTCCTTCTCAAGGTTCGTAACCATTTTGCCGTGCTGTCGACCCACTGATTGCGTTTACAGGGCGACATGGTCACGAAGCGCTGCTTGACTACGCTGCTCAATAACCTCAACGAACAGTGACGCAGAAGTCGATCGGGGATTGCCTGGACGTTCACAGCATACTTTCGCGCTTCACCTATACTTTTGAAATGGCCCCACAAGTGGTAAAATTTGGACAATCTGGATAAATTTGATCAACCTGCACTTATATTTGCACCCGCTTCAGACACGTACAATGTACCACCATTTGCTAACTAAACACTCTCACTAATGTGAATATCCAGAGTAGAAGATTGTTGTACTGTAGGACCAGTGAAATTTATTCCCATCACACTTGGCAGCTGCCGTTCCCACCCGGTGAATGTTTCACAGGGCCCAATCTGCGGAAACGGTTGTGCGAGGGGTTATTTTATTTTTTTCGTGGGGAGTACTTGTACGTGGGAGCCCGAGCTGGTCCGAGAGTTAGTAAGACACTGGCAGATGCACGACCCTTGACCACCTCCTTTCATCACCGCCGTGTACAAACTACGCCTCGGATACCTAAGTAATGTTCGGCACGTTTCAGGAATTCATTGTGGGGGTTCCCCCTATCGCCAATTCAACATGTGCATCCTTCATCGATGGAGAGAATATATGTCTTCCTCCTCTCAAGGTCCCCTTTTACTTTTTCATGCGCCAAAATCTCTTCGATAGTGTCCCCGACAACATCCTAGCACTCGCAGCACCCATCGTGGCCTACTGGTCAATGTCTCTTTTCTTCCACTGCCTCGATATCTCTGGTTGGACATGGTTGGACAAGTACCGAATCCACGAGTCGGAAGAGGTCAAGTCTCGCAATCGTGCGACTCGTTTACAAGTCATCTGGGCCGTCATCGTCCAACATATATTGCAAACCATGCTCGGCTACTATTGGGTCTCTGAGCCTCCAGTCATATCTCCCTCAAAGTGTATGGCGGAAATGGAGGCCGTCGGGAGGACGTTGGTACGACTCGTCAGGTGGACAGTCGGCCCAGATGCAGGGAACTACTTTTTGGAGCTTCGGGGCGCCGACGTCACATATTGGTTATACTGGTGGGGTATTCCTGCTGCACAACTGCTCTTTTCCCTGTAAGTCTACTCGTTTCCTTCAACTGCATTCGGATCTCAATTCGGAGCCCGGAAGCTTCTTTGTCGACACCTGGCAATATTTCCTTCATCGTTGGATGCACATGAACAAATTCCTCTACAAACACTTCCATTCCGTGCACCATCGGCTCTATGTACCCTACGCGTTCGGCGCGCTATACAATCACCCTCTCGAGGGATTTTTACTCGACAGTGTTGGTGCTGTAGTGGCGGAGATTGTCGCCAACCTCTCCGTCCGACAGACCATGTTCTTATTTGCGTTCAGTACCTTGAAAACGGTCGATGATCACTGTGGCTACAGCTTCCCCTTCGACCCACTCCAGATGCTCAGCGGTAATAATTCTGATTACCATGACATTCATCATCAAGTTCGTATATTTTTCAACGCCAATTTCATGACGCTCACGGCATTTGTCCAAATTTTAGGTTATCGGGATCAAGTCCAATTTCTCGCAACCCTTCTTCGTTCACTGGGACGCGATCCTGGGAACTCGAATGACGAGGAAAGACATCGAGGAGCGTAAACAAAAGCTGAAGACAACATAACCTGCATATGCCCGCTCATCTGGCTCATTGCTTTCATGTACATGTTTTCACTCTGTTTTCGGCACTGTTTCGGCTTCTAGTCTTCCATGGCTCCTGTTGTAATAATTTAGTGAATGTTTTAATGAAGCGATGAACCTAGATCTCTCATCGATACTGAGTGCCTCGGGATCCAGTTGTCACTTGTCACCTTGCAAGCATGTTCTGTATTTTGATATTCATTTCCAAGTCTGTTAGGATCTCTACTGCAACGCCACTGTTGCCCGGCTTCGAAGAATAGAGTTGAGAAGGAACCGTTGGTGGGGTTTGTTTTTTGCTGCGAAGGTGTCCCAGACTCACATCAGACAGCTGGGGCTGTCCGAGATTATCCAGAAATTTTGATAGGGACCGGTGACCAACAACCTCGGCAGGCCGCCGCAGGCCGCCGCAGGCGGACATATCCCGGATCGCCGCATATCACCATCGGTTCGCTTTCCATGTCCCAAGATCAGTTCTTTCCTCCCATCGGCCAGCTCGCCAAGAAGGCAGACGACCTGCCAGAGGAACTCACTACCACCGATGGCGACGTCCAAGAGGACAGACCTCTGGAAGAGGTCGAATCTCTCTGCATGCGATGCGGCGAACAGGTGAGCCATCCTTCATGTAAACGCCTGCTCGCGTCTGCTGACTCCTGATCGCAGGGGATTACCCGCATGATGCTCACTTCCATACCGTACTTTGGAGAAGTCATCGTGATGAGCTTCCGATGCGAACACTGCGGCGCGACCAACAACGAGATACAAACCGCTGGCGCCATTCGAGGTGCGCCGCTCCCTCTGACGCGCTTTCGAACACGGAGCGACGTCGTGCTGATGCACCCGCCATCACAGAACTCGGCGTGATCTATACCCTCAAGGTGCTTCACCGAGGCGACCTCGATCGTCAGATCGTTCGTTCGCAAGCGTGCGAGATTGTCATTCCCGAGTTCGAGTTGACGCTTCCCGCGAATGAGAGGGGACAACTCACGACCATCGAGGGTCTCCTGCGTAACATCGTGGCTGACCTCGGTGCCAACCAACCGCTCAGACGAATACAAAACGAGGCCGCTTACACTAGAATCCAGGAGATAATTGGTGGACTCAAGGAGATTATAGGCGACGATGAGGAGGACGAAAAAGAGGTTGAATCGGACAAGCCCGTCGTCGAGAAGCTTAAAGGAGACCCGGTCAAGAAGGCGATTACAATCACGCTGGACGATCCCTCTGGAAATTCGTTTTTGGAGTTTGTCGGGAGCATGGCTGATCCCAAGTGGAGTCTCAAGACTTATACTAGGACACCCGACCAAGCAGCTGGATTAGGACTGGCGGTCCAAGAAGAAACGAAAGGTTCAACAGAGGAGGATGGAGGGGATCAGAAAGGAGCTGGGGGAAAGGGGGAAAGTCTTGACGGGAAGAACGACGAGATCTTTGAGTTCCCGGGGGTTTGCCCGCGTTGTGGACGTCCACTCGTGACCCGAATGAAGAATATATCTATTCCCTATTTCAAGGCAAGTAGTTTTTGGATTTGCAATCCGCAAGACCTGACAAATATTGTTGTAGGAAACGTTGATCATGTCGACGAATTGCGAGAGTTGCGGATATCGAGATAACGAGGTCAAGGCTGGCTCAGCGATCTCGGAGAAGGGGAAGAAGATTACCTTGAAAGTGGTTGACCAGGAAGATCTGGGGAGAGATATTCTCAAGGTGAGCGGCAACTTGTCTTGCTCACCATTGTAAGATGACGAGGCCTGTAACCTTTCTAGAGTGAAACTGGCGGACTGATGATCCCGGAAATAGAACTTGTTCTTCAGCATGGAACGCTGGGGGGACGGTTCACCACCCTGGAAGGAATTTTGGATCAAGTGTACGAAGAGCTCTCCCAAAAGATGCTTGTGACGGGTGACTCGAGGTCGGCCGAGGACGAGGACCGAGAAAAGTTCCGAAAATTCTTGAAGGATCTGAACGCAGTTGGGTCATTTATGATCATCAACATGTTCCGTGTTATATTCATCTCATACACCCAGATCAAGCAAGTCGAGCGAGAATTTACTCTGATCATCGATGATCCTATGGCGAATTCATATGTGCAAAACATATACGCACCAGATCCCGACCCAAACATGACAATCGAAACTTATGAGAGAAGTTGGGAGCAAAACGAAGAGCTGGGCCTGAACGACATGAAAGTCGAGTCCTACAGCGGAGACAATCCAGCGGAAGATGACAGTGATAAAGTTGAGAAGTCGTGATCAGAAGCCTTTGCCATAAAATTTGTGCTTGCATATCAAGGAAGAATTAAGCCTCAGGATACTGTGAGCGATGGAGAACTTGGGGAAGAAAGTGGACGCTGTTATCGTCAAATATTCGATAGCAGTCACTAGCCAAGACAAGATCACGGAGTCGCAGTCACGATATTGGTGTGGAATAAATGACTTTCACTTTGCTATGCCCGGGGAGCGCATGTGTCATTAATTTCAACGTTCTCCGGACAGTGGGACCAACTTCCAGTGCTCTTGTAAACCTGACCCTCAGACTTAGTCTTGTGACCAGACCGTTCCATGAGGCAAGCGATAGACGGCTTGCCTCATAAATGGGTCTGATTACTAGACTACCTCAGCCTGTCGAACACGCATGAGTGGGGAAAGATGTCATGTTATGAGGCAAACAAACCCATGTTATAGTCACAGTAAGACCCCACCGAAGAGCGAGACGCAGAGTGCCTTGATGTCAGCACGGGTCAGCTTCATTCGCATCTGCGTGCTTACTGGCAGGACGTGACATGGGTTCCATCGATCTGTCCGACGCATTTAGCGCAGTGCACTGCTGCAGCGTACAAAGCGCATACGAGGATAGCGACGACGCGTAAAAGAGACGTCGAGTGTTGAGTGAGTAAAGGGAACGACTGCTGAGAGCAAGCGTGGAGAAGGGTGCTTGCGATGTAGGTTTTTATACTGTGTCGTCGTAGCCTTCGAGTACAGGATTCTCCATCGAAGGACAGGATGCACTACACGTCGCAGGAGGAGCATATGGCCACGTGACCACTATATCATCGTCAATTTTGAAGTCCTGGGTTCAAGCATCGAGGATGCAGAGCGACGACGTGATATGGTCCGTGATCAACACCCAGTTCTGCTCGTACAAAGTAAAGTCCGTTCGCTTCCTGATCACACACCCCGCATCCAAGCCTTGACTTTTTTTCTCTTCAGAACGGCGACACAGAATTTCTGTCGCAACGAATACAACGTCACCGGATTCTGCAGTAGACAGTCATGTCCTCTCGCAAACTCGCGGTACGCGACGGTGCGTGAGCACCAAGGTGCGCGGTCTGTTGTGGTCCCGTCTCGCGTGTCATCTTATCGATCATGCCAAGGTATGCTCTACCTCTACGTCAAGACGATCGAACGCGCACATACACCCGCCAAGATGTGGGAGAAGATCCCGCTTTCCAAAAATTACTCCAAAGCACTCGAGCAGGTGAGCCAGCACCCAATTGCCAGGCACCCCACCCACCGACGGCAATCCAGATCGACAAGGAGCTCATATACTGGCCGAATTTCACGATCCACAAATGTAAGCAACGTGTGACCAAGATCACACAGTACCTCATCAAAATGAGACGTATAAAGCTGCGGCAAGAGTTCGTTGTCTGACCTCGGCATTCTTGGACTGCCACTGATGATGCGTCGTCATAGGCCAAAGCTCGTTGGTGTGAAGAAGAAACTTGACCGCAGAGAAGCTACGCGCGAGCGTAAAGCCCTCTCTGCTGCTCATCTCGAAAAATCGATCGAAAAGGAGCTTATCGAACGGCTGAAAACAAAGGCGTACGGTGATGCACCTCTCAACGTCAACGAGACTGTATGGCAGGCTATCTTAGACCGAGAGAAGGGAGGGAAAGAAAAGGAACTGGAAAGGGAGGAGTTGGGCATGGTGGATGATGAGACGGACGGGGAGGACGAAGAGGATGAACTGGAGGAGGAGTTTGAAGGCGAGTTTGTCAGTGATATGAGTGGAGACGAAGCTGGGTTGAGCGACTTGAGCGATCTGGAGGATATAGCGGTGAGTTTTGACAATGGATTAATTCGTTTTCATGTCTGAACGATCCACAGGAGGGGCCATCTGAGGAGGATAGCGAAGGCTCGGATGAGGAAGATGAGGAAGCCACAAAAGATCACTCGCACACAACGTCAAAAGTGATATTGGGCAAGCGGAAAGCAAAAGCACCAACAAAAATGCCTCCTCGGAAGAAATCCGAAAAATCAGGGAGTGCGTTTTCTCTACTTTTTGTTCGTTTCCCTGGTCGTCCTGAACCGCCTTACAGAAGGCCCCAGGGTGGAGATCGAGTACGAGCACGAGCTGGAGAGCGTTCCTATTACCCGATCGTCGCTTTCAAATTGGTAGCTTTTTCGTGTCCTCGTTCCAGATAGGTGTGACCTCCAGGCTTTCACCGGTTGAATATTCACTCTGAGTGAACCCCTCAAGTCAACTCCGTGGTATCCCGGCCAGCGGGAAGATGGCATCCTGGGCGGTATTCGCTCACATTGGCAAAGTAAGTATGTAACAGATTTCAGCGGAAGCGATCCTCTGTATGCGTCTTCTCGCCGCTCCCCGTATGCATCGTTGCTTGACACAGCGCACTCCGAAATAAACTGCATCCGGGTTCCACATGGTCGAGCTCCTGCTGGAGTGTTTCACTACATCCCGGACTGTCAGGATTTCCAGTCTTGACGGTACGCTGGTCGCACTAGCTGAAACATGTTACGCATGTGCTCTGGTCTCGGACTACCGCCTTGAGATCTTCCGACGACCAGAAGCAACAGGGTGTCAGCCCCGATTGTCCTAAAACGGCTCGTTCGAGACTATGTGCTCGACATAACGCGTATGCTTTTGGTCGGGGAAGCGCGGGCTAATCGTTTCATTCATTCCTGAACAATTGTGCACGCACGGTCTGCATAGACACCCGCGGAATTTGAGAATCGTGAAACGCTGTGAAATCATCATAGATTGCGATGGCAACATGTCATGTCTGTCTATACCACAACACCCAAAGGAACGACAGTCCCACGCACTACGATCTACCATCCAAAGAACAAGTCCGTTACCTGCCCAAGCATGCCCTTATCGGGACTGCCCTGGGAGGGCACCGTCGATACAGGAGTTATCTTTTGTGCAGGGGAGGCAGCGGCCGGCGCGTGCCCTTTACGAAAAGCGGCGACCGATGGTGCAAGCTTGATCGGCGTGCCTACCATAGCCGCAGGGGACGGGCTATCGATAGCCATTGGAACTGGCTGCGTGCCTTGAGACGGCGTCGACGACGTTGCAAACTCGGATGCACGCAGTGACGATCCGAGCTCTGCCGCCGCAGCTGCAGCCGCGTCCTAAGAAAAAGACAGTCGAGGTCAGAATCTCCAAAGAGCGAGGGAAAAAGACGAGTGACATACAGCCCACTTGACACCGACCATCCAGGTCCCGCCCAAGACCTCACCGTTCCTTCGAACGACGCGTGCGGCTTCTCCGGGGTCTCTGAAACCAATTCGGAAGCAGTTGACGATCTCGGTGTTGGGTTCAGGTTCAGTGGCGGCCCCGAGCGATTTGAAGTACTCGACAGTGAGCGAATACTTGTCAGGGGGGTATCCGAACACGATCACGTAGCTGATGGGGGTTGTGGAGGGTGATGCGTCTGTGCGGGGTGGACGAGCAGGCGATGGGAAGGCAGGGCCGTCCAGAGAGAATGCCTGCTGAAAGCACGGGTTAGTCGGAGTATGTGTGGTAGAGTATGTACGACGCACTCGCGGTGGCACCCTCTCCGACGCGCCAAAGGGTGACTCTCGAAACACGTCATTGATGGAAGTTGTGGGCGGTGCATCTGTGTCTGCGAAAGCTTGCCGTTGCCTGCATAAATTAAGGAATCAGCGATGGTCAACGCGGATGAAAGGACGGGACCGACGTCGAAGAGCTCTCGAACAAGGAGTCTGCCCCAAAGTGGGATGCGCCACCGCGAGAAAGGGCGAGGTTCATTTTTGCTTTGGTTTGCACGGTGGGTATCTCGTCGGTGTGCTGGGCATTTTGGGGTGCGTGTACATTGTGTTGTTGGGCGGACTACGAGAGTTGGGTGAGGCAGAGAAGGGGGGTTGGGTGGAGTGACTGACCATCATGTAACCTGGTTGGTAGTGGGTTCTCGACTGGCCAAACGTGTCGGTCAGCGACGAACCCAGACTGGGATGGGCAGAGGCACTCGAACTGGCCCACGGACTTGTGCTTGCAGCGTTGGAGCTCATCGCGGTACTGGATATACTTTGTCTTGTTCGCACGCTACTACGCTTCCGGGATAACAACCTCGTTTCGACCCAAGTTCTCAGGACTGGAGAAACTAGTACCTTTCGATCAGTGACTGGGCTTTCCCATAAGCGATGCGAGAGCCCAATCACTGAGACTCGGCCTGAAGGAACAAGCGGTAGTGTAGAACAACAAAGTTGATACTTTGCTCGAGGACGCGTTCAAAGGCGAACACGTCGAGATCGTAAGGAAATACAACGCACGGTAGTTGGTGAACGGGGTTCTTCGGTACTATTTGAGCCGCGTCAAAGCGCATGCCTACTACGCTGAACATCAAGTAGCAGTTTTCATGACTATGTGACATTTGAAAGCATGTTTTTATCTTTCTTTATCCGGTACATCTCGTCCCGTACTTGAACCCATTCCTCCGCATATGGTTCCCATTTATAAGGGGGCCCCAGCACAAGAATGATGAACGGAAAATGTTTCGACAAAAACTTTGCCACCAGCCGAGGATCGTTGATAGGCGATCCCGGGAACTCGAGCACCTTTACAGTAGCACTCCGAGCGTCCATACCCACTCCACTGCTCGGGACCTCCCTGGCATCCACACATAAATCAACGCGCTCCAGTTTGGGGCAAGCGGCGACGAGTAATATCAGCCCTCGCAAGGTTAAATGCTTGGTTGACAACCCATTCCCGGAAACCAAACGGAGGAAGCGGAGGGATGGCCATCCACGAACCAGGTCAACTAGTTCCTCATCATTGAGGGAAATAGGGTTCTTCAGGTCGATACTCAGCTCGCAAGGATCATGGAAGAAGACAAGGGGCTGAAGAGTGTGACGAGAAAGTATGTAATGGTCATCTAGGAGTTCCTGTTGCGCATCTCCAGGTTCCTCCAGCCACCAACTTGAAGCATGAGTATTTGCTCTTGCCCTGTCAAGAATAATTGATTGGAGAGATGATCGTCGTGGACGAGACGCAAGTGCAGTCAAAAAGGAAAGGGTGAGTTGCGAAGTTGGTGAGACGTCAAGGTGGAATTCAGTGCTAGAGAACATCTGGCCCTCGGAACGAAGGAGGCCAGTTATGGAGCCGAGATCTAATCCAAATAAACTGATTTTCTTCGCACCAGGGAATGGAGTATCGGAACGGGTAAGAGAAAGGTCTTCTATTTGTGATTGCCGGGCTGAGAGGAGGAGCTGGGTGAACTGTGGGCACATGATGAGATGTCGCAAGGTAATATCATCTACTGGGCTGCGAATAGCAAAACGATCAACTTTGTCAAAGCTGCAGACAGCCCGGGAAATATGGGGTATGATTGATTCCGTGCCGCGTCTGTTCCGGTGCATATCAAAACTGACGACCTTGACAGCTGGACAAAGGCTCGAGGGTAAGGTTTTCAGGAATGATGTCAGTTCCTCGTCGTCGTCGAGCTCATCTTCGTCCTCGGTCTCCATATTGAGACTCAAGTTAAAGGCTACAAGCTTGGGACTCGGACCGAGGAGCGGCCGGATGAAAGCAACGGAATCCGGATCATAAATCAGAGTCCAATTGAGCACCTTCAAGTTGGGCAGAACAAAGTCTGAAAAATCCAACCAAAAGATAGACTCATCCTCCCAGACTTCAAGTTCCTGAATGCGGAGGGAATGGCGCTCAATGATACTCCGCTCAGCTAGGGATGGTGACCGCTGTGGATGTCTGAGTCAGACCACATGTCAGTTTAAGTGATGATTGATTCACCAGCTTTCCAGTCCGTGGCAAGCTAACAAGTTCTTCTTTTGTGAATACACATCGGAGAAGCGGTTGGAGCGAGTCTAACTTGCACCAAAGGCAGTTGAGTGAAGGTTCCGAAAACATGCGACATGTTTGAGCTAGAGCAGCCAACGCGCGCCGTCCTTCATCTTGAGGTGTTTGGATTTGGACGATATCTGAATCGTTGTCGTAACATGTAAACGGTTCTGAAAGGAAATCGAGGATAACGTTAAATATGACCGCTACATATAGCGGATTGTGTTTCGGTAGTGTTAAGGACATGTGGTTGTGCTCAGCACCGCAGCCTTAGTCAAACAAACGGTACATATTACATCGCACTCGGTAGCTACCAACGCATTTGCCCTCGCACCGTGTGAAACTCGATGTCCAAACTGGTTGGACCGCAACTTGGAGCCCTCGGTGAGATTACAGTAATTCACATGCCGAGTCACGAAAAACAACACCACGAACCTTGGCAATGTTCTTCCCAAGTGTATAGAAGTCTCACAGGTACCCAGATTCTCCCACTACTGCTGGAGTGGTCGAGGCGATCTACTGGGACTAGGATTACGTTGGTAGGCTTCGAGGAAAATTTTAAAAGAAGTTGACTCAGGCAAATTAACAGAGGAAGGACACGAACTCGTTGAATTGATGAGAGAAGATTGAGCTAGCAGAAACATTTTCATATATCCTAAGCATGCATGGGGTAGTGGTCCTTCCATCCTGGATAAAATGGGTCTTCATCCAGCGTCCTCTCTTCCCAGTCCTCGGGAACCAGTCCAGCTTCCTCTTGCTCTTTCGCCCATTCTCTGAGAGCAGGTATCACCTTGTGCTCTACACGTCTCGTGCCTTTGAATTCCATGATTGACTCCTTCCCTTCAAGTAATACCTTGAGGACAAGCTTAGGGATATAAGGCTCCCTCCGGAAATCAGTAATGGGTGTGAACAGGGCTTTAAAGTTAAAAATGACGGCGCGGGACTTGGGCATGCGGCGTAACGTTTGCCAGTCGACACGCAAGTATACATTGGAGGGCGAAAGGTCAGGATCTGGTCTCTGACGAAGATTCCACTCTTCGCTGCCCGTTTGGACAAACAGAGGTTCTCCAACCTCGAGACGCCAAGAGCCACGCTGAATGGGTTTATCACAGGGTACCTTTGAGAAAAACCTATCACGGTCCGGCGTGTGAGAGAAGATCGGGTCTCATCTATGGGCTGGTATTACCTGTCCATAGAAAAAGCCATCTTCTCTTTGTAATCGGGGACACGCCCATGGATCTGGTGCAACGGTCTTCCAATCATCTGACCGATATTCCAACCAAGGGCCGAGCATGTCACCGCAGCCCGCAAGACGTATAGACCGGTGTCAGGATCTTCCTGCATGATCACAAAGTCCTCTGGAATATGTTCGAGGAGAAACACGAGCGGATGAACAGTATTGATGTTGACCATGATTCCAAGGATGTTGTTAGAGAACACGCCCGTCCAGTCATCATAGTGGAACTGGTTGGGGTATCTTTGACAGATGTATTGGATGACCATCTCCATGCACTCCCTCGACGCTTCTTGACTCCTGGGAAGCTCGTCGGCTACTAGTACCCGTTGTCCGTGCTCTGCGTAGAGTTTCTTCCGCTGAACGATGCGCTCACGATAAGTGGATTCAAGCTCAATCCACCAGTCGGGCTCGAGCTTCTTAAGAGCTTGAAGGACACTCAATTTTAAGCCGATTGCATCGACAGGATAACTCACACATAGTTTGATGATACTCCCATCGGATAGGTCTGTACGGACGGGGCTTCGCGATGTCGACGTCAAAGTGATGAATTGGTTTGGGAGCAGGGAATCCCGTGAGCTTCGAGTAGTCTGGGAGCTTATTCTTCCCAGACACCTGTCCCTTGAGCCATTGATAGGGGCCGGTTAGATGTGACTTTGAATAACCAGCGAACGCCGCTGAAAGAAATACAATGACTACAACGGCTGCGACGAGTTCCAGCTGGTCAACAGTACTTGTGGCCATCGTGTTTAACCACAACTAAAAGCAGAGTTCGCAGTGACCTCAGGCTGTTATCGTTCCGTCGCTACTCGGTTCCTGTTTAGGGCTGCTCAATTCGAGTTCAAGTGGGTCAGGTCAAAGTCTGACAACCGCCATGTAGTGCTGATGGGCGCCCACGCGAGATCACATAATGCCCACAGTGGACACAAACCTTGGCGATATTCTTCCCAAGCTCTTTGTCTCGCAGGCACCATAAGTCTGTTTCTAGATTGGAAGTACTTATATATCGATGTAATGCACAGATAGGACAGTGGGATGGACATTCATAGTCTGGCTTTCGGGAGCATCAGATTCGACGCGACTTTCAGACTTGAGGCCGCTTGCGAAATCATCTCGTCAACACTATGGGTCCCGTCATCAGTATTCGCAAATACAGATACTTGAAGTGGTTATCGTATATCAACTTTGCAGGCTTGATCTCCTAATATGCGACAGAGTCGGTATTAGCATGAGCCAAAGAGATAGACGGATGGAACAACGTTGATCGATCCGACGACGTTACCCATCAACCCTAGTAAGGAAGTAAGATAGAATAAGTCAGACAAGATGAAAGAGTACATCACCAACCTACACATCCGTCCCTCAAGCGACTTATCTGGCTGCTTCTCTAACTCGACTTCGTGGGGTATTTTCCCTTGGGACACGAGGGTCTCTATCTCTCGTTGCCGGTGAGGTTCCCATTCGGCGACATAGGGTGTCTTTCGGACACTCATGGGTCGACCAGAATAGATAAGAGTTCGAACGGTATTGTCATATCCGGCCATGAGCACATGTTCTTTACGCTTAGGAGGAGCTAGCCTCCTCACTGGCAACAAAGCGTGTTCCAACCCAAACGCCGTCTGCTCCGTGCCTTGACAATTTTGGGGTAAACCATACCGAAGGTGATACGGAAGAGACTCACGAAAGAGCTGCCGCGAGGCCGCGGCCATCCACAATACCTCCAGCGGCGACAACGACGGCTCGCCTGTCAATGAGCTCCTAGCGCTTTTGTATAAATCAACTACAGCAAGAATGAGGGCGGAAAATGGGATTTCTCCTGTATGACCTCCGCCCTCACTACCTTGCGCACAAACAATGTCTACGCCTGAGAACTGAGGCGTCAACCCTAATGTTTCGAATAACAAATGAGCGGACAGACCTTCGGCAAGCGCTTTGCTGACATGCTACTGAGAGCGTGAGAGCTATACAGGGTGTTGAACATCACTATCATACCTTTGGGTGACCAACCATGCTACATTGGCAGAATTGTTAGTACAGGCTACTGAGCCAAAAGGAAAGGCTTGCTTCATGACAGGTATACCAGGTGCATGTAGTTCATCCACAGCAGCCTTGGGGGGTACTCCGACTGCGCTCACGGACAAGGCTGCCTTGCCGTTGATGATGACGTCAAGGAGCTCGTCGAGCTGACCATCGGTATAATCATACTGCGTGGGTAAGATAAGCGGGTCATGTGGGATGATAAGATAAACGTGGACGTACGTTGGTTTTCCTGGCATTTCCGCCCACCTGAGGCAGAAGGAGGTCGACGCCAAAGGGCGCATTCTTGTATCACGTAAAGCGAACATGCAGACCCCCCACCCTCGAAACGACCGCTGGGAAGGAGCGTCCCAGGCTTGCCAGCATCGGCCCCGTCCGTCTTCCCGATAACACTTGTTGGCGAACCAATTGCGTGCATGCAGGCACCACGTGTCATCGCGAGCGTGTAGCTCGCAGCCACACGTTCGCACAGATGAGACATTGTGTATGTATCTCTCGTCGACCCAGCTGATTCGGATGGACTCGTACGGATTTTCGACTCGCATCCCTGCGCGTTGATGTGGAGCTCTTGAATACCTCGGGTTTAGCGCTTGACCCTCGAGATGTTCACGAACATGCATTTCTCAACAGGATGTCTGAGCGTGCGGGTGATATTGTTCCTGGAGGATCTTTGTCGCTCTGTGCGAGAGACTAGTTCATTTCCGATATTCAGATGGAGTTCATGTAATCCCACATATATTATCTTTCCCCAAAAACATGACCGAAAATCCAAACAAAATCTGCTCTGCCGTTTGCATACGTCAACCCACGCGCGCAAAAAAAAAGAACTCGCACCAGAGAATGAGATAGCGCGTTCCCGATCCACAACCAAAATACCGTCCTGGTGAAAGATACATTCTTTTGTGCGAGCGAATACAATTGCGGATACCGATCCAACATGCGCGCCGACACGAACGGGTCAAAAATCCCAATCACGAGGGCGGTAAAGATGACGTCGTAAAACGAACGCCCAGGATTCATAGGCGTTCTGGCCCGAAAAGTTGTTGAAAAAGGAGTACTGCCCGCTGCGTCAGAGCATCCACGAACCCGTCTCGACATTGATTCACTTCGACATGCGAGAGCGTCTTTTCGACTGATGCTTACCGAGCCGCACGAGGATGACCGTGTCGATGCCATTACAGTACAGCTTGATCTTGCCGTACGGTGCGCGCACGACCGTCGACATGCGCTTCCGCGTCGAGTTGAACTCGCACATGCGTATTCGACCGACCGACCGTGGATATTAACGAGCACCGACTTGGGTTTTTGAGTCTACAACGCTAGTCGGTCAGGAGAGACACGAACGAAAAAAGTGGGCCATCGACGTACGTGGAACTAGTAGCCCAACAGCTCTGTGCCTGTCACGAGGGCTGCTTCGTCTGGCCGTATGGCACACCGCTAAGAGCGACATGAATTCGTGTGCAACCGAGTCTCTGTCCCTCAACACCGCCCCGTCTGAGATCGACATCGCCGACGCAGATGTATTTCCATTTGCGTAGTTCAAAGGTAGAGGACCAACGGGACAGAAATGGATTCAAAGAAGAAATTATACAGGATTACACTGGCACCATGTGGAGGAGCACACAAGCTGGAGGTATTCAGAGCTTAATACATGAGGAATAACTTGACACTTCACCTATTGATATGAGGAAGCTTCTATCTAAGAAATTTGATAGAATGCACAACCACGTAATCTGATCAGGACCACAAGCCGGTCCGAGATGGGCTCACTCGTTTTGGTAGGGTAATTCCCACGCAACATGTCTACACCACTCCGACTCCGAGCAAGACCACTACGTTCATGGATTGCTACACCGTCGACGCGGGCGTTTCGAGCGAGTGCAGCACGGCACGACTTTCATTTTGACACACACCACTTTGTGCAGCGCCTTGAACGGGAAGGGCTGAATCGACAGCAAGCCGAGGGCATCATGTCCGCGATGGCAGAGGTCATCGACGAGAGCATACGGAACATGACGAGCAACATGGTGACCAAGGCCGACCAAGAAAAGGTGCGTTTCCGGGTGCTGGTGGCCGAGGACGGAATTGATCGGGGGCCGTACAGCACCAATATACCCAGCAAGTGGACTTTGCACAGCTTAAATCAGAGCTTCAGTTGATGGAGAAGAATGATCTGGCGATGATCAAGGCGGAGAGTGATAGACTACAGGTTGATATGGAGAAGCTAAAGCAACGGCTCCGAGAGGAAATTACGCGGACGCAGGCGGGTGTGCGACTGGATCTGAACCTTGAAAAGGGACGGATGAGGGAGGAGAGCAGTGGACAAGAGCTCAAGATCAAGGAAGTGGACACGAGGATCGAGCAGGAAATTGCGAACCTTCGGACGGCGATTCAGGCGGCCAAGGTAGGATCATGCGTGCATCGGACGAGTAGTTACTGACTTTGTCCGCAGGCTACTACGCTGCAATACTTGGTTGGGTTCGGTACGTGTATTGCTTTTTATCGCTGGTGGGGACTGACTCGAATTGGCATAGTGACGGGATGTTCTGCGCTGCTGATGGCGTATATGCGATTTAGGCTCTAGTATATACGATGCAAGTCTAATGTGTCTATTAATCGTCCAAAGGCGGAATGACATCGCTTTCAGTGTCTTGTCCGAGGGCGATTTTTTTCAGGGACGCGTATGCTCTGTCGAGGTCATCGTTGACAATGACATAGTCACACGTGCCGGGCTGTCGTGCATACTCGATCTCGGCGAGTGCAGTTGCAAGACGTCTCCCGATGGCTTCCTCGCTGTCGGTGCCGCGTCCGCGCAGTCGGCGACGGAGGGTGGACATGTCGGGCGGGGAGATGAAGAGGTAGACGGGGTTCAGGTCTGTTTGCTTGACCTGCCTGACGCCCTGAAGAGGCTGAGCGGGGGGCGGTGAGGTGGTGCTTGGAGACGTACCTGAGAATCGATATCGAGCACGCACCGCCTGCCCGATTCGCGGACAGCATGGACGGCCTGCCTGGAGGTGCCGTAAAAATTTGCAGAGAACTGGGCGTGTTCGATAAATGCGTGATCGGCGAGGAGGGCCTTGAAGGTGTCTGTGGAGACAAAGTGATACTCTTTGCCGTCCGTTTCTGCAGGGCGGGGTTGCCTGGTGGTGTCTGTAGGGTGTGAGGTGAGGTAGTGGGGTGTGGAGAGGGTGGTACGTACGGGAAACGCTGAAACCAAACGTGTCTGGGAGGTCGCCAAAGAGACGGGCGATGAGGGTGCCCTTTCCGACGCCAGACGGGCCAAACACGACCAGGGGACGGGACAGCGACATGTATGTCACAGCCTGTCACAACGAGCCACTCTTACATTTCACGTGACCCTCCGAATGGAAGCGTTTGCTTGTCTCTTTTTCTCGTCATCTACCTGCTTCGATGGGTGCAGTCTGCTGTCGCCCCACTGTAAGTCTTTTCTCCGCTCACCCTCTTCCTCCTCATCCACCCTCTCAAACAGCCCGTCGATTTTGACGGCGACGTAAATCTCTTCCACTTTGTCCTCCTACGATGCGTCGGTAAAGGTGCTTTCGGAAAGGTGCTCTCTTCCCCACCCCTTTCGCTTTTCCACACCGACCCTCCTTCCCAGGTCCGCATGGTCCAGCACAAGCAGACCCGCGAGCTCTACGCACTCAAGTACATCAACAAGCCAAAGTGTGTCAAGATGAAAGCCGTCGCCAACATCGTACAGGAGCGTCGTCTCCTCGAAGAAGTCCGTCTCTCCCCTCATTTCCCACCCCATCTCACACACATCCATCACAGATCGACCATCCTTTTGTTGTCAACCTCCGCTATGCTTTCCAAGACGACGAAAACTGCTTCTTTGTTCTCGATCTCATGCTCGGCGGTGATTTACGCTGTCCGTCCTCTCCTCCTCGCCACCCTTCACTCCTCACCCCCTTTCCGCAGTCCATCTCGACCGTCTAGGTCATCTACCCGAAGGCACCGTCCGATTTTACGTCGCAGAGTTGGCCTCGGCCCTCGCCTTTCTCCACGAGAACCACATCATGCATCGGTTCGTCTTCCTTCTCCTTGCCTTTGTTCGTCCCCTCGACTTTGATTTAGGGATATCAAACCCGACAACATCCTCCTCGACGAGCGTGGCCACGCTCACCTCACTGACTTCAACATCGCCGTCCACTATTCCGACCGTCGCCTGCTCACCGGTGTGGCGGGAAGCATGGCCTACATGGCACCCGAAATTCTCACAAAGCGCGGTTATACCTACACCATCGACTGGTGGTCCCTCGGCGTTTGCGCATACGAGCTTCTCTTTGGCCGCCGCCCGTTCAGAGGTAAAACCAACAGCGACTTGACCCACGCCATATCAAAGGACAGCTTGAGATTCCCTGAGGATGCCGAAAAAAAGTGCACTCGGACAGGCATGCAAGTCATCAAGGGCGTGAGTCTCGTCCCTCCTTTTCTCCCACACCCGCTCACTGGCGCCAAGTTCTTGGAAAGAGACCCAGCTAAGCGTCTGGCATGTAAGTCGGGCGAAGGTTTTGAGGAACTCCGACGACACCCTTGGTTCCAACCCATCGACTGGGAGGCTCTCGAAAGCAAGCAGCTCCCTCCTCCTTTTACGCCTGATGTGCGTCCTCCCAGTTCCAACTATTTATTCTCCCCACTCACCCTTGCTACCCGCCCTCAGTCTAAAAAGGCCAACTTTGATGCCTCACATGAGCTCGAAGAGCTGTTGCTTGAAGATAATCCTCTCAAAGCCAAGCAACGGAAACCTCGTGATGTCAACTCATTAAGCGCGGAAATGCGACAAATGGAGGAACAGTACGACTCTTGTTCACTTGCAATCTCTACTCTTCTCAATATCCCCCATCTTTAGATTCACTTCTTACGATTTCAAAAAGATGCAGCGTCGGTCGTATTATCCGCATAATCAGCAAATAATATCGTCCACCACAGCCACAACGTCAACGGGGGGTTTAGTCGCCTCGAGACCCGTCACACCGGTGGCTTCCGAGCAGCACGCAGTAGACATTACCCCTGCTGCGCATGATTCGTTTGAGGGTAACCACCGTTCCCCGCTGGAACACGTCAAGTTTTCCGAGAAGGCATACTCATGATCAGGCGACATCCTCACGTGCTGATGGATGATTGGCCGAAACACGTGCAAATTAAACCCAAGATGGTCTCGATCTGTATCCTCTATTTATTGCATATTCTGTGAACATCTCCACCAGTAATAGTTTAACCCATAGCGCAATGGGTATTTCCATCCCTTTATCGCTGGCGCCCTAACTTTACACTGCTCCGACCAAGCAAATGCGGATACCAGGTTATGTCTCTATTCACACTCTTTAACCTATGGCACATTTCTCATTACGATTCTGCAATACCTCTTGGATACCATGACACCTGGTCTGACTTGTTTTGCTTGTTAATCTGTCTTTCCTTGTTCTCTATGCTTTAGGCTTCTCTTTCGGGTTGGTCGCCGAGCAGTATGGCGTCGCTCTATCAATCCAACTTCATCAGGTTTTTGGATGGCATCGTTGACTAGCTGGATTAGGGATACATAACACCACTGATCGGCGATCATGTACACACATTGGTCGAACTTTGGTATCCGTTCAACACTCTGGTGTCCAACATGATGAAAGTAAATTATCTGAAAAGCCCGACAGTTCTTCCTCCCTTCAATTTACTCTATTGGAGAATGAATTGGGTGATTCTCTGCACCGCATCCTGAATGTTTTCTGGGAAAATGTCCGGCATAACCCACCATCCATGTGGACGTTCGTCGTATTCGACGAGTTCCACTGGCCTGTTGAGAGCCACAAGGCGCTCTGCCAGTTCGCGGGACGCGTCGATCAACAGGTCCGCGGTGCCGACGAGGATCAGCGTCTTGGGCCAAGACACCGTAAAGGGGATAAAAGCACCCGACAGGAGGGGATCCGTGCGTGACGCCCCCGAGTCCCCCACATACATGCTCGTCATCCACGCGTACCAGGACACGTCGAGAATGTCCTTGTCAATATGCGCCTTGGCGTGCTCGCTCAGGCGATCATCCACCTGCATAGCACTTGGCGCGTTGACGATGACGCCGTGGGGCGACGACGGTCGGCTGGACTGCAGGACGAGGTGGGTCAACACGAGCGCTGGTAGGCAGGTTCTGTCAGTCTCGCGTCACGATCGACGAGGGGAACGCACTGACCGTGGTTCCCACCGGCGCTGTCGCCTGCGATGACGACGTTGGACGCGTCATAGCCCTTGTCGAGGACGTAGTCGTACGCGGCTACGAGGTCGTGGAGCGCCGCGGGGAAGGCGTTTTCAGGGACCGTGGCCAACCGGTAGCTGGGTGCGATGAGCACGCATTTGGGGGTGGCAGCGGCGGCGTCCGCCGAGGCAGAGGCGACAGCTCGGAGCAGCTGGGTGTAGAACTGGATGAACGGCGGGTGGCTGGGGTGTCCGGTGATGTTACCCCCGCCGTGGATGAAGAAGATGACGCGGGTGTTTGCGAGCTCGGCAGCGGACTCGGGTTCGGGCTCGGCGTGGTCGCTGCGGAGGGCGTAAAAGTAGATGGGGACGCGCTCTGGGGTCCTGAACACGGTCCTCTCAAGGAGGGGGTGTGGTTGGGGGGAGGGAGGGGCGATCTCGATGCGGACCGTGACATCCGTCGGAAGGCTCTCCGGAGCTGGGCGTCGAGCGCGCTCATCTACCGACTGGGCGGTGCCGAGTGGTAACGATGCCATTGATGTATTCAACATGGTGCGCAGTCCTGTTACTGCATTCCGTTGTTCATCGGTCAGTGGCGTGTTGGGGGACATGTTGAGATGCTGGTGGGCCTGTGCCTAGTTGGGTACCCCATGGGTCCTCTCCATTTTATAGAGCGTTTGAGTCCCTTGACGTGGGTGAAAGGAGAGCAAAGTAGTCGCCGGGACTCTGCACGTGATGATATGACTGACTTGGAGATACTCCGACGGACCAACTCGACTGGATCAAATCATATCTTGCGAGTGATCGCATCAGCTGAGTAAGAATGGCATTCATGATACGTACGTTACCGAGGAAACTACACCGCCAATATCCAGATTCTAGAAGTTGTGTCGCGTTTGCAGGATGGTTAGCGGGCTAAACGTTCCTTCGAATCTGCCATAAACTGGCGGGCAGACAGACGAGTCGAGCATGGACAAGCATGCCGTTTTCTAGCGCTGAGAGGATATATCGTGACTCTCAGACTTGGAGCTGGAGGAATCTGTTGACGCTATGAAGGAGGGCAAAGTACAAGCGCCCGATGCCACGAGCGCTGGGTCTCCACGTTCAACGTTCGGCACCAGCCGCAACGCCAGGTAACCATCTACAGCATTAATCAGCCGCTGAGTCAAGTAACCGATAAGAAGCTGGTCCTGCGAATGCGCCCATGTAACCGGCCTTGATGTAGCTCCCGCCTGAGAGTGAGAAATTGAGAAACATCCGGATCATCGAATGCATCGATCAATCTCCTTCAGGGATCAGGAACTTCGCCGGATATGAAGCGGCGGTGATGCGAAGTACATTAGAGAGCGGGTCATGTTGGAGTTGAACGTTGAAGTGAAGGTTGGACGACGCCAAGGTGATGGGAATGTGGGTATCGGACGAAATTCCTCTGTTTACAGTAACTTGTGCCACAACAAATACATTCAACGCTCTGTACTTCAAGTTCGACCCACATATTTCGTACACGCCCTCGTCTAGCCGAGAACGAACCGGGAAACTCTCTGTGCTGCATCTTGAATTTCCTCCGCGAAAACAGACGCCAACCACCACCCATGGGGTCGTTCGTCATATTCGACGAGTTCGACTGGTCGCTTCAAGGCCACCAAACGCTTTTCCAACTCTATGGACGCATCGATCAACTGGTCGGCCGTGCCAATCAAGATCAACGTCTTCGGCCACGACTTCGTAAAATTGATAAAAGACCCTGAAACCAGCGGGTCGATGGGTGAAAAACCCGTGTTGCCAATATAGGCCGTCGCTGCGAACTGGTACATGGATAGCGTGAGGAGGTCGTTACCAGCTTGTGCCTTGGCACGCTCGCTGAGGTTGTCATACGTCTGTATAGACGCGGGAGCGATAGCAACAACACCGTTGGGCAATGGCCGATTAGACTGCAAGGCGAGGTGTGTCAACACCACGGCTGCGCAAGAGGTACTGTCAATTCTGCATGTCGGTAAGTGGTCAGAGCGCTCACCGTGGTTCCCACCCGCGCTGTCGCCTGCGACAGTGATGTTCGATGGCTTGTATCCCTGACTGATTACAAAGTCATAGGCGGCCAAGACGTCTTGCAAGGCAGCTGGGAACGTATTCTCAGCGACTGTGGCAAGACGGTAGCACGGCGCGATGACAATACAGGGAACCGAGTCCCCCGCGTCCGTAGCCAATGCACGGAGCATCGCGGCGAACAAGGTGGTGTATTGAACGTCTGTGGGGTGACTGGCTAGATTTCCCCCTCCGTGAACATAAAAGATGACTTTGGTGTCCTCTGGTGCGCTTGGGGTGGGGTTCTCGCTGCGAAGGGAATAGAAGAAGATTGGTACGCGCTCGGGTTTCTTCAATGCGCTGGGGTCGAGGAGGGGAAGGAGCGTGGACAAGGGCGGCGCTATCTCACCGCGGGCTATGAGGTTGTCCGGTATGTCTGCCGTCGGGAGATGCGCGCGCTTGTCAAATGGCATGGAACTCCCCATGGGGGCTTCCGCGCTGGTGAAAAATGTACGCAGTTCTGGCAACGCTCTACGCTGTTCCTCGGTCAACGGCATGGTGGGGCTGCTAGTGTGGTTTACGGTTGAGTATTCCCAGTGGGTTATGTGTTGCACGGTCCCACGACGCGGTCGGAGATAATGTCATTCTTAACAACCATCGCAGCCGGTGCTCGGCAACCCAGGTTGATCGCAAAACTTCAAGTTGTGTAGGATGATTCCCAAGTTTAGCGCGCCGCTCCAAACTCACCAGACGCTTTTCCTTCGGATGCTTCGATCAGCTGACTGTGTCCGATGCCCTACGACATCATAAAGGAATATCAGCGGATCGGCAGCCCATAGTGTCAATGTACGTGGTCGCCGCGAGCTAGTGCACTCGGAATGAGGCCTTGCGGTTACGACTCGTGAGAATAGAAGAAAAATATATATACCAGTGGAGGGTTGAATACTACCTTCCTTATTGGGCAGGGTAGCTTTGCCTCGGCGGTATCATGTATATCTCGCCGTGCGCGTGAGGACCGACCTAGCTACAACGAGCAGCACACCCTCTGGACCAAATATGTAAGTAGAGCAACATATATAGAAAACGTTAGCACATCGTAGCGGCGCACATGCGCCAAGTCCCCGACTCGTTGAACCCATTTTCAAGTTCATGTGATATTGTACTCAACAGAAGCCAAGTGCAGTACAGTATAGAACTACACTTTAAGTTCATACTTTTGCGCAGAGTGAGAGTTGTGAATCGTAGAGGATCGGACAATGTTGGGACGGAAGCAAGGAGACTCAGATTAGGCCCCTAGACTACGATTCCTTATATACGAGCCTATTGTAAATACTGTATAGTCTATGTAATACTACATTTGGCTTACTCGTCGGCCAACTGCCAGTGTGGCTTGTATAGTTACTTCAACACATACTGTATGTCTGAGAAACTGGTGCCGGCCATACTACTGACCCATGTCAGGAATCAACACCATGATGATAGTACAGAGATGGTGGGCCAGGGTGACATGCGCACACGAAAATGTGGGTTACAGTGGCTATTAATGAATACGCACACGCAAGCGTGTAAGTGGAGGAACCGGCGGGGATTCGGACGAGGGGGAGCATGCGTATGCCTAAGTACTGATCTTCTTCATCTGAATCTCAGGCCCACTACGCTCAATACCCTACACTATCTACAGTAAGTGCCTATGAACTGTACAGTTATTATTCTCACGATCGAATTGTTCCCACGAGTCGTTTTGCAGAGAGCTGGACGTTTCCTGGCTGTGAAAACCCCAGTGTCGGGGATGAATCGATGACTTTTGAAACGTGCAACAGCGCCACCCGAGATAAGGCGGTGTAGATGCGGAGATCCAGAACGGTGCGTGCCAGCGTGAGTCCTTGGCTGAAAATAGTTGCCTGCGCTGTGGCACGCAAAGACAGTGCGGGAATTGTCTCGAGTCCAATCTGTAGACGTCAGAGAGTCCATGTAACACCATTCTTTGGGACACGATTGGTGAAATAACGACGGCATATCGGCCGGAACTTGAACGGCCAACACACCTGGCGGTGCACGATCCCGAATTCTGTGCAGCCCGCTGACAATGCCATGACGAATGTGCTGACTGACTGACAGTTGCGGTTAGCTGCGGTCACGTGGTCTTGCGAGCCGTGATATATTAGACTCATCAGCTCAATCAATCGATGGTACTCGCCTTGAATCCACGGCACATACTACACAGCTGTTCGAGAAGTCTCACCACTCGCCTGCGTCCGTTCTACCACTCCAGCACGAGAATGACCGAGTCAAAAACCAAATCCGAGTCTGAATGGCGTGCGATACTCACTCCTGAGCAGGTACGTAGTACGAGTGTGGTGGTGTGGGGCGTTGACGTGAATTCGGGATGGACAGTTCAGGATTCTACGTCAGAAAGGGACAGAAGCTGCAGGGACTGGTAAATACGATCGCCACAGTGAGGAGGGCGTCTACGCCTGCACTGGCTGTGGGACAGCCCTGTACAAGAGTAACACCAAGTTCAAGAGCGGTTGTGGATGGCCTGCCTTCTTTGATGGTAATGTTTTGTGTCCGTCCGTGTCGTGGCTGTTTGCTTATCGTAGATCGCAGCCATTCCTGGTGCTGTGAGCCGGCATGAGGATCGGACACATGGCATGGCCAGAACAGAGATTACCTGTACTGCCTGTGGTGGACATCTGGGGCATGTTTTCAAAGGCGAAGGGTTCTCTACGCCCAGTACGTTGCATCGACCTTGTTGGGGTGCGTAGACTAATGAGCTATGGCAGCCGATGAGCGCCACTGTGTCAACTCTATTTCACTAGCTTTCCATGAGTAGTGACAACGCACACCAACCTCATGATGCAGCAACTCTGTACCTTATCTTTGTATATACTCATTATCATGACGTTGCAGCTTGCCGCTAGCAATGCGCTCGAGTGCATGTGCGAGTGGTGAAGTTGAACGCTGAACGTTGAAGCTTGGATGAGTGCAATGATCCAATGACTACGACTTGTTAATTCCATGACAGTAAATTAAGGAGTGTAAAACGGAGGGATAGGTAGTAGATACAATACAACGAGATCTGACTAATGTTCAGAGGCCTTCCATACTCTTCATGAGCTCGTCCAGTTCAGCTTGCGAGGCCTTGTACTTGACAACCATTTCCTAGAAAGAAATTGAGATGCAACGGCATGGGACGAGCATGGGACGAGCGACTATTACCTCGTACTTTTGCTCCCACTGGTCACGCTCTTGCTCTGCGCGCTGCACCTGACGCTCAAAGTGCTCGGCCTTGACGTCAACTTGTCGTAGTCTAGAAACGCGATCAGCGACGGATCTCGAGATAACGGGTGCCGAACACGACGCACTTCTCGGTCGTCTCCTTGACGTTCTTCTCAGCGGCATCCAGTTCCTCTTCGAGGAGGACAATCTTTCGCGCGAGGCTGTCGTTTGTCGTCTTTGAGTGCTCGCCGTCTGCTTGGGCAGTCTTTGCCTCCGCGAGCTTGGTCTCTGCCTCATTGAGCTCGCCATCAAGACGTCCGATCTTGACGTTGAGGGAGGCATTTTCCTGTTCTTTCTCGAGGAGCTGCTGCTCGTACTGCTTGTTCTTGGCTTCTGCTGCTTCAGCACGTGCGACGGCATTGTCTGCCTCGGCACGGAGCGAGTTCAATTTCTGAATGGCATGATGAGCGAGAGGAAATGGGACGAGCGAGGACGTACCTCTTTGATCTTTTCCATTGTGTTGGTAGGCTGGGGTGGGCTGGGCTTGATCGATGGTGGAGAGCGAGCAGAATGGGTCGATGTTGGGACTAGACGCGATTAAATAGACGTGCTGGTGTGCGTGGGAAAAAGCCGACCTTGCCTTTTGTGATCATAACGGGTGATTCGCTTTGATTGACAATGGCTGCTCCGGTCGCACAAGAGGGTAAGTCAGGAATGAGTGCGCTCGGTCTGTCCTGATCCCATTTATACCGCAGAATTGCCCATCCTCGAGGCCGTGATAAAGTAAGTCTCACCGCTCACCGTGGGACTGATCAGATATCTACCCTTGCCCTACGCAGCATCCGGAACCGGCTCACCGCCCTCAAGAGAGACCGCGCCGATTTCATCAAGCCATCAGAAGTCAATGCCCTATACCAGGCAGTCGTAAAGCAAGGTCCGTCCCCCCCTTCTCCCCGGTACTCGCACCAACACCCCATATCAGTCACCAAATTGAACGACGTTCGCGAAGAGAACACCACCACCTGCAGTAATCGTGTAGACACAGCACTCGCAGATGTCTTTAGTCTCCTCTCTCTTTGCTATCTCACCCTCGGCCGTACAAAGGAGTGTCCTGCCGTCTATTCCCAATTAGCCTCCATGCGGGTTAGTGCCCACTGCCCCCTTTCTGTTCCATCGTTCCGCCAATCACACACGCAACCGGCGATGTTCGCTCCATCTTCCCGCTCCTCCTGACTTGCAAGCACCATTACCCCACTATTGATCATGTAGACACATACTGACCCCTTCTCCTTGATTCAGCAAATCATCACCCATATGGAGGAATCAGGTCACTACAACGAGCCCGATCTTGCCCCATTTCACCGCCGATTAGGAGAATTGCGCTCCATCGTTCAACACGACGCCGAGAGCGGAAAGCATCCAGAGGCCATGACCAAATTACTCGAACGGCAACTCAACGAATGTGGTGCGCAACTTCCCTTCCTATCCGGCTTGGATCCTACCATTTAGGCCTGGGCGACTCTTCGCCTTGCGATTTCTATAGATGCCATCGTGCGCTCTCTACAAGACTCCTTGTCTGAAATCTCCGTCGAGCTTATTCCGTTCCACGACCGTCTGGTTACCCTGCGACGACAACTAGTAGCCCTGGCTGCCAAGGAAGGTTCACACAAGGCCGAGCTCAAGCCTTTGGCTGACGAGCTTCGGAAGATCGATTCGTTGAGTATCCCGTCTTCATACACATCTGCCAAGACAATGATTGAATTGACAAACTCTTCTATATAGGAAGCGCGTGGATGGAAAATTCCTCGGTCCAGGGGGCATCGTGCCTGCCTCCCAGGCAGTGTGCTCTTCGCTCCTTGAAGACTGCTTCGATATCTTGCAACAGATCAAGGCTCAAGACGAATCCAAGAATGTAGCCAGTTCACTCAAACCAATTCACGACCGCCTCAGCCAGCTCCGCGCCGAACTCGAGAACCTCGTCCTCACACACCGATGGAGCCTTCGGGAAACAGATCTTTACAATTACTCTTTGAGCCTCCAAGAGATTGATAAGATGAGAATCGACGGCAAGTTCGTGGATGCCGACGGAAACCGTCCGCCAGGACAATATGTGAGCAATCCTCTCTCCTTTCCTCTCTGCGCGATGATTCACTCGAGAGTCCAGGTTTTGCTCTACCTTTTGAGGCGATGTTATGGTCTCATCTACCGATTGCTCTCGTCGAGCGAGCCTGTATCGGAGGAATTGATGCCCATAGTAGGACTATCTCACCCATCTCGCGCACGCCACTTCCAACTCATCCCGTCCCCAGGCGAACAAGCTCTCTACAGTCAAGAAATGCCTCAACGAAGTATGCAAGCATGGTGGTCCGTTTAGTCCTCGAGACCTCTACCCAGTACGCCCTCCACGCCTACTATACGAGCTGTCCTAACGAGTCCCCAAGTATCAATTAGCGCTGCACCAGATCGACTCCATGCGCAAAGACGGCAAATTCGTCGGTCATGATGGTAGCGTCCCAGAAGGCCAGGGCATCGTCATGGCACACCTGAACGAGTGTCACGAGCTCCTTGAGATGGTGAGTTTGTCGGTCACTATCTGTACGGATCGACTGACTGTACTGGCGTAGCTGAAAGAGTCGATGGACGAGGAGAATAACCTTTATGAGGACGAAGACGACGAACAGGTGGACGAAACATCGGACGTTATTACAGACTGAGCTTTGCCACCTGTCTCCTTCCTTTCAATCTCATTGTTATCAGCCTCCCAAGCTTGAACCATGTACAGTTGGGGTCCCTACCTGGACACATAGCTTATTCGGAGGGAATAGAATGTTTCTATTATCGAGATGGATTTCGGAACCCAAGGAGCTATGAAAACAGCAAATGAATACGGAAGGAAACAGTATAATACTTCTGGGCCCGCCCTCGTTGTCTACCTACAGTCGCGTCGCGCTGCGAAAGAATGATAGCATTCGCCAAGGTATAACGGGACATGAGGCTTCGAGGACTACGGGATAGCGAGTACTTTTATGTCAACGTGTCCCCACACCGAAGCGGGTGTACTATTCCAAAGTTTATCTAAGAGGTAAAGGAAGAAACGTGGTCCTCGACGACCTTCTTGATTTTAGCCTCTAGTTCAGGCGTGACATTCCCTGCCGAGATCTCCTCGAGGAGAGGGGATTGCGAGCTAGTCAAATGTGATCTGAACTCAGCTTCCCATTGGGTGATCTTTTCGACGGGAATGGTGTCAAGCTAAAACGCGGCTAAGACACTGAGCTCTCGTAGGAAATGGAAGCGACGCACCAGACCATTGACACCGGCGTAGATGATGGGTACTTGAATCTCCATTGAAAGAGGTTGGTATTGGCCTTGCTCTTCAAATCAACCGTCAGTATAATCGAAACCACCGCAAAACAGAATGCGTACTGAGAAGCTCAGTCAAACGGGAACCACGGCTCAGCAAGAAACGAGTGGAAGCATCGAGATCCGAACCAAACTGGGCAAAGGCCGCCACTTCACGGTACTGGGCAAGGTAAAGCTTCAGCGAACCGGCGAACTTCTTCATAATCTTACTGTCCAAGGGAAAGGCAAGTGAGAGAACTATAGAAACACAGGGCATAACTACTCACGTCTGAGCGGCTGAACCGACACGAGACACAGAAAGACCGACGTTGATGGCGGGACGGACACCACGGAAGAAAAGTTCAGCCTCCAAGAAGATTTGACCATCAGTGATGGAGATGACCTAAAGAGAAAGATGAGATCACGCCAAGAGATACAATTGGAAAAACTGACGTTAGTGGGAATGTACGCAGAGACATCACCACCTTGGGTCTCAATGATAGGAAGGGCGGTCAGAGATCCACCACCGAACTTGTCGCTCATCTTTGCAGCACGCTCGAGGAGACGGGAGTGGAGGTAGAAGACATCACCGGGGTAAGCCTCACGACCGGGGGGACGACGGAGCAGGAGGGACATTTGACGGTAGGCGACGGCCTGCTTGGACAAGTCATCGTAGATGATGAGGGCTATGCGATCATGTCAGCACACTTGCACTACACAAACTTCATTTACTCACCGTGTTTGCCATTGTCACGGAACCATTCACCCATGGCGCAGCCGGAGAAGGGAGCGAGGTACTGCAGGGGTGCAGCTTCCGATGCGGTGGCAGCAACGATGATAGTGTACTTCATGGCGTCGTTCTCCTCAAGAGTCTTTACAAGCTGGGCAACAGTGGAACGCTTCTGGCCAACAGCGACGTAGACACAGTACAGTTTCTTGTCTTCGTCCTTGCCATCATTCCATCGCTTCTGGTTAAGGATTGTATCGATGGCAACGGCGGTTTTGCCAGTCTGACGGTCACCAATGATGAGCTCACGCTGGCCACGACCGATAGGAACCATGGCATCAATGGGTTTGAGGCCGGTCATCATGGGCTGGTTGACGGAACGACGGGGAAGGATACCGGGAGCCTTCAAGGAAGCGCGACGACGCTCGGCAGCTTCGACAGGACCCTTGCCGTCGATTGGGTTACCGAGAGCATCAACAACACGACCAAGAAGACCGGGGCCAACGGGGACATCGACAATTTGACCAGTGCGTTTAACGGTGTCGCCCTCCTTGATGAGACGATCGTTACCGAAGATGGAAACACCGACGTTGTCTGCCTCCAAGTTTAAACACATGCCGCGGACACCGGAGGAGAATTCCACCATCTCCTCGGCTACATGCAACGGTTATTGAATGTCCTGATGGAGGGGGAAGCGCTGTACCTTGCACGTTCCTGAGACCCCAAACGCGTCCGATACCGTCACCGACACCTGAAGAATAGTTCAGTGGTTGGTAAACGGTCAATGCATAGAAACCGACGCACTCAAAACACGTCCAGTCTCCTCGACGTTTCCACCGATGGCCGTGCCAGAGATGCGAGACTCTAATATTGAAGAGACCTCGGATGCAGCTGCGGAGCGGCAAGGCAATGAATGGGCGCCAAAAAGTGCGCAGGTAAGCGCGCTGTCCTCCGGAAAAGAAAATACAGACCAGGCTTGGCGGTAGCATATGTGCGCGCCGAGAGTGCGCCGTTCTGTTGCGAGGCAGAAAACAAATTTAGATGTGCAAACAAGGGAGAAAAAAATGGCCAACGAACTCTGGAGGCAGCGGCCAAAGCGACCTTGCGCGCCGAGTTTTGGAGTGCGATTCTGTGCATTGTCAAGGTGAAGATGAGAGTAGGGAATTCTCGGGTGAACACCAAAAACTAGACATTTCAATCGCCGATTCAAGAGCGTGATGGCATAACGGGTGACACGTCGTCACGCTTAGTGTCATGCTCTCTCAGACCCTCCGCAAAGGTGAGCGCGTCCGTTTATTATTTTCATGTCTACTGACCCGTGCCTTTTCAAGTCGCGACCTCTGCCTTGCACACCGCGCCCACCGCATTGAACATCATCCGTGCCCAGCCGTCCCAATATGTCATCGCTTCGGTGGTCGGGAGAAAGTACATTCTAACTCCACGCGACGTCCTCACCGTTCCTCACCTCAAAGACGTCCGCGTGGGTGACATACTTCATCTCCGTGACATCCATGAAATAGGGTCACGTGAATACACCCTTCGAGGCGACCCATTCCTGCCGCGCAACCACATCAAAGTGGAGGCTACTGTGATGGAGCACACCAAAGGGAAAATGGAGGTGGTCTTCAAGAAGAAACGGAGAAAGGGATACCAAAAGACCATCAAGAATAAGCATCCATACACCCGTCTACGCATCGGGCCTATCCAGTTCACAAACCTCCCATTGTCAGAGTCGTAGCACTTGAGCACTTGGCTAGAGCAATGCGAGCTGTTGTTATTAATGATATCGCTACTGTTCCTGGTAAGACTAGAACCGCCATAGTGTTTGCAGTCATGCCGAGCAACCACTCGAACAACCAGTTTCACTTCATTTGAAAACATGTCGTTCGTTCACAGGGCCATTGTATTGCGTTGGACAGAGAGCTATCACGATGCAGCTGACATTCTGACAAAGTCGCTCGAGCGCAAGATATTTGTCGGCCACTGTGTCGCGCCGTGGCATTTGCAAAAAACCTCGCGTGGCATCAATAGGCCAAGTAGAAAATCCCCGCGTGCACGAGCACGGTTCTGCGTCACTTCCTCCTGTCCAGGCCAACAATGCCAATACCACGACCGCTTGGTACTCACCCCGCTCAAGCACTGGATAGGCACGGATTGAAAAGACGGCATTTGCAAAAGCCTCGTGTAATGTCAGTCAAGTAAACCTCTACGCGTTCGTGCTTCCAGCGTCTCCTGCCTCTGTATCTGTGGCAAGTTTTCGTCTCCATCCACCTCTATGACAAGCAGATCCTCGTCGAGATCGAGGGTACTACCACGGCGCAATATGGGCGCCGGGCCAACATGGGGGATCTGTACGGGCATATGGGAGGCGTTTGAGGTGTAGGGGACGTGTTGTAGGAGGTAGGTACACGTTGGAGGGGTTGCGGACGGGAAACGTTTGAGGTGGCGGGGACACATTCGAGGCGTTATAGACGCGGGGAAGGTGTCGGGGAGGTGTCGGAAGTGTCGGGGACGCATTGGGGATGTATTTGAATTTTGACGCATTGGGGACGCGTTGGAGGTGTCAGGGACTGTTACCCATGACAAGTATAGGTACCTGCGGGAGCAAGAGGTGAGCAAGCACACATGCGCATACAGACAACTAACATGCATTCGCGTGCAACACGTACCGTGATATGGTGTGGGTTCGTCCTGGCGATATTCTCGTCGCTGAGGTTGCCCGTGCTCTCTCCGATGCGCCTCTCGACCTCTCCAGCCACAGTGGACTCAATATCCCTTGGGATTCATCAGTCAATGCTGCCCATCGCCGATGTCCCACGTACCGCAGTTAACAACCTGGGCTTGTCCTCCGAGAGACGCCATGTGAACCCAGCTGCGAATCGTGCGGCGGCGGGCAGCGGTGTCGATACTTGAACTCCGCCTGAACTGCCCGCCGGGTTGCCGATCTGAACAGTCCCGCACGTTCTCAAAAGCCCATAGGATCAAGTGTCCTCCCACGAGTCCGTGCCAGTCGTTGGGCAACATGTCGACCAGTAATGCTGCACTTCCTCTCATAGGCAAAGCGTTCATGATCGGGATATGGACGGAAACTGTGTTATTCGGTATGTGTTGTTTTGGATATCTCCCCCTGATAGGCTCGCGTACTGCCAGGCGTCAAGTAAGTGCAAGTGGCTGAAACGAGTCCAGACGGGTCTGATGAGCTTGTAGCTGGGTCCTGTATGGACTGTGCATGTTCATACTCCTGCATGGAAGGAAGAAGTTCGCTACTCTGCGTAGGTACGTGCAAGGATGTCTTATATGAAAGCACGTCGCTGAGGATGTGCGATTGGTAGGGTGCTCATAGCGATATCCACCATACTCTTCCTTCTCTGTACTATTCATGTCGCAGCGTCTTTACGTCAACTGCTTGAGGCATTCGTCTATGCACCACCTGATGTACCCAACTACTCCACAACATATTGGCTCAATTTCACCCTCGCACCCTTCATAATTAAGGACACTCTATGGGACACCCTGGTATGCAATCCATGTATGCTAGTATACCAAATTCGTGCTAAGGGAACAATGAAAGCTGCTTATCCAATACTGCGTTCTAGTAAGTTCAACATGACTACAATGATGTGGGTACTGAGATGCACGCTTGTTATCAACGAGATTTGGCGACTTCATGTCGTTTTCTTGGGCGATTGGAGGGTTGTCGTATTTCCTGTGGGCAACCAATTACCAAGGTAATCTGTTTACTAATTTTGCCTCACAGATCATTTTAGCGGTCAGTTGCGCAGGTTGGTGAACTCCCCGTGTGCTTGACATGTGGTTGATATCTTGTTAGCTTGCGCTTATGCAAATACGGCCCTATCTGGGAAACCAAATGTTGGCTTCTATCATTCAGTAGCGCCCAAAATCATTGAAGGGGCATGGGTGCTCGATTTGCTTCTCAATGCGTCCGTCACAGGAGGGATTGCACTGCGCCTCTGGTGGATGGGTCGGAAAACGGCGGCTTTGACAGGCAACCGGACCAATCAATATGCGTACACAATATACCTCATGATCGAATCGGGCGCCATCTTCATGGCTACCAATATCTTGGTATTTGTGCTGTACATATCGAATAGCCCCGCCGCGCTGCCCATGCTCGACGTCGCTTCTCAAATAGCTGTACGTGTCAAGCCGACATTCCTTGTCCAGCCCCCCTGAGTCCCAAGTTTGTTTTGGCAGACATTAACGCCGCTCTTGATCATCGTGCAGGTTGGGTTAACTGGTCGATACCGCATTCTAAGGACTGATTCCCCGACCACTGCCCTCATGACACATGATGGTATCTCATTCCCAGTGGCTACTGAAGAACAGTATTCATGTCAGGACGTCCCAGCGAGTCGTACGTATGATGTTGCATAGTGCCTTATGGGCAAATTTCTCTCGCATATTCTACATTCTGTTTCGTCGTTGGCTTCAAATCAACTCCTTACATCTAGTGAGCGCTCAGTTTGGAATGTCTGCGACTTTTGAATAGCCAACGGATTTAGGAAAGCGACACACTACTGTATGTAGCTATAGTTATGTAGAAGTTCTCTTAATGCACAATGTAGCGACGGTCATGCATTTAGTTGGTGTGCAGTGGCTGTCGAATATATATTTCTCTTCTGCTTTCGCCGAGTCTCGCGACGTCAAGAATCCAAGCATTTTCGAGGCCAGATCTTATACTCGAAGTACTCCGCTAACCATTATCTGAGAGACAGCTTGACCTTAAGGTTGCACAAGGCCAGTGTCGTCGGGAACCAACGCTCGCCCAAGACTTCATTATAGTAAGTTAACCCTAAGTGACTTCGACTTCTTCGTCTCATTCTCCTTGAACTCGGTTCACGTTTACCGGGCGAAGACAGCCACGGTCGAGATAACGGATAGTCATGGAAAACCTTTGGGCGTGCTGGGCGCTGAACGATTTGATTTATTCATGTTCCCTGGATTGAGGTGTGGCCTCTCGTTCTGTGACGATTGATGGGGTTGTTGGGTTGTTGCTCCAGTAACAGGTTCCTCCGCGCGACTTGAGCCATGTGATTGCGCCGTGGTACGTATGGAAGTTTGGTGTTCCCCGAAAAGAAAGCGCTGCTAGCATGCACATGGTCCGGTAAGGTATTACTCCTGGGGCTGGTCATTGGTGGTGGACGCCTTTATGGTATTACCATCAGAAAATGCGAAGCCGCAACCGCCGACGCGGACGACGTATAGATTATATTCACCTCCCACTGGAATAGATGACGATTAACCAGGAGCTCTTGGCATCGGATAACAATAACGCAAGGAACGACATGCCTCGTTGATCAGGACGTGCGTAACATGGCTGGGAGGTTGGCCGGGCTCGAACTCGCGGACTGCCGACAGAGTGCACAAGTGATTTTCCTCAGTTTTAGTGCGATAGATTACTTACACACAACCCGCCGCGTGGTGGTTCACATTTACTCTTCGTCGTCGCAAGTTTCTGTTTCTGCACGCTAGAGTGCTCCCTCTGAGAGGATTAATAGTCGCCCACCCCGTATTTCGTCGTCCTACTCTATAGGACGGGTTATAACCATGTTTGCTAGCATATCCGTGCATTGTGTTAGCATCTGGCTAGTAAGTCTTAGAGATCTTCCAACCAAAGAGTCAACGCACGGAATTCACATGAATTGGGCGAGCCATGTGAGGATGGTCTTTAAGTTGATAAAATCAGGCGTCGCAAACGGTGTAGTGAACGAGGCAGTGTGGGCAGGGTGCTCCAGCGCGCGGATTGACGAATACAGTGTTCCGATACAGGTTAGCCAAAACAAACACGTGCTCCTCATTGTCTTATCGCTGAAGTAGGGCTGGAAGCGTTTCACTAAGCAAGAAGTTGACTGAAAATATATGGAGATGGAAGGTTGGCTGGAGATGAATGGATCATCCGGTAAGCCGGTGCTCGTTTTCGATGGAGAACTGTGACATTCAATACTTCATAGCCATCAACATGCTAGTTCTCTACAATCACAGGATGTATACGTAGTCTACCATTTGTGAGTTCCTATGTCCTACGAAGCAAGGAGCGACATACATTGTGAGGTGGGTAGTGATAGAATGAAGTAGTTCGCAAGCTGTATAATTTTGGGATGAATAAAATCCTGGCGACATGAGCGATTGGACACACCTGATATTGACACCACTTAGAACATCTGGTCAACGGGGATAGCACTTCGCATGTTGACCATATTGAGCAGGGCTGAATTCACGGGCATTGGAACGCCGTATTGTTTCCCAAGACGAACAAGGTACCCGTTCAGGAAAGATATCTCAGTTGGTCTGCCCTTCCTTATATCAGATAGTGTCGACGAGATGTTCCCCCCTGTCAGTTGGGCCACTCGTTTGACTTCCCGTACGAGCGCATCAACTTGGAGTTCGTGTGGTATCCGGCCCAAAGGGGCTTGGCTCTTCTCTGCATCTGGAGCAAGCGAACCGTGAAAAGCCTGCGTCTCAGCTTCCAGCTGCGCTTGAAAGGCCGCAGCAGCTTCCGTGCAAATATCCTGCAGCATTCGTTTGGATGCCCCGTCTTTGAACAAAGCACCATTTCGGCATCCAAGAATTGCTGCGAGGGGGTTCACCGCAGCGTTCACGACTAGCTTTTTGCGCATAGCAAGCTGTACGTCCGACATCCGCCTCCATTTGCAGCCCAGCCTATCAAGAGAGCTTAGGACAGCCACTGTCTCCCGTAAACTGAAATATTCACGATAAGACGTTTCGCCTTGACGCGCTATATCGTCGAGACTGAGCTCTCGTTCGTGCTGCGGTTTGCTCTCTTCCGAGAGCGATGCTTCAAAGTCCCGCCCGCGGCTGTCTGGAACAATGCCGAACTCGATGGCGCCGACCCCTGCGTGTACGACGTGTAATGGTGACTTGAGCCATGCACCATGAGTATTCGCAGCCAGTATAAACTGAGGTCTGCTTTCGGGGTTACGGAAAAGCTTTTGTACAAGGTCTTCGTAGATACCCATCCCATTCTGGAGCAGCACGATTGTGCTCCTTGGTGTTAGACGGGGAAGCATCCGAGAAATGGCGTCCGTCGTGTTTTGTGCTTTAGTAGTGACGAAGAGTGTTTCGATGAGGTCAGCTCTTAGGTTTTCGAGCGATGGTGAATAGCGCTTGACTTCATCCCTGGAAAGGGTGAAATCGAAAGGTATCCCGGCACCAGAGTAGTCTCCCTCAACTCCCTGCTCAAAAACCTCCATGTCATACCCGTCGCGAGTTTGCACTATGCCCTGGTTCTCCACCGATATTGCTCCACCAAGGGAAGCCGCAGTCCGTGCTTGACTCACAGACTTGTGTATAAGCGTAACAGAATGTTCGTTTGGGAGTGCTGCCCAGAGATGATGGGCAAGGAGGGAACCAATTGGTCCTATTCCTAGGATATAGAAGCGCATGGTATCGAGTGTACGCTGACAGTAAAAAGTTTACGGTGGAACTTTGAAGTGCAACATGAAGACAACACGCACCGGTTGTGATGGATCGACAAGTCTTGGAAGTGAGACGTGAACGGACCGAGATGTCCGAGAACAACGAATTCACCAATCTCTAATATTCAGGTACGTTGGAAACTTGGTTATACAGACGGCGTATAATGCGATCAAGAATTGTTACCGTCTTCTCGACGGTGCCGGCGACGAGGGACGGCCCGGGAGCACCGGCGCCGCTGCGTCAGGCGGGGAAGTATTAGTCATCACCTCCCGAGCAAAAGAAGTAGCCTTATCGGACTAAGTGATGGCAAGAACAATAAAACCATAGCGTGTCTTACATCAATCCAAGTACACGGGAGGGTCTCCCTCATCGGTCAGTTCGTCGCCTCTTTGGGTTAGTACAAGAAATATTTAATATTCCCTAAGTTGCAACCTGTGCGTGAAGCCAGGAAGCGATCGACTACTGATCCAACTAAAGAATGCGCGAACTATGTGGTTCTGCCAGCCAACTCAAGGCCAAGAAGCTGTCTGATCCTGGTTAGACTTCAACAAGTCAGCCTCACTCACCATCGTGGTTGCCATTCGATTGATCGGTTGTCATTTACTATATCTTCCTCGTGCTCGCGTCCAAAATTTGGTTTTAATGATGTCACGAGAATTCAAACCATAGGAAACAATCATAGAGAACGCGGAACCGTATAAGTTTGCCTCATCTTTGGAGAAGGCGAGAATGTAACCTTTCGGACTCAACAGAGTGGCACAATCTCCATCCCACACGATTCATCAGGGCCACCAGACCCCTCGTTACTGTTGTAGGTGATCAGGAAAGGATGACTCTGGTTATATTGGGCACAGGAATCAGCAGAGCTATTGGAGCCTAAAGTCCGATAAGTTAACCGTAGGCATCGCAGGGTCAAAGGGTGGGTCAATAGTGCCTACATCCAACATTCTTATATCTCCCCCTCCTCCGGGGTCTCAGCCCTACGCGATTTGTCTCCCTTGTGCTCTCTCGATGCGTCAACTTCGGGGTCGTATCTCGCTCGCTTTACAGAATTTCAGTGACGATTCCCTAAAGCACCCATTGACATACCTTTTCAGATCTCTCACTATACCCTTTGTCTTCATGTTTCGAAAGATCGCGTCCTACATCTTTGCTTCGTTCGCGTTTTTCCCGACTCCTATCCCCGTCTTCATCTTCGTTCCCATAGGGCGGCGCCTCATCGAGCCCACCACGTCCATATGCATGGTCTCGTGAACTTCGACGAGCCCGCCGTTTATCATCCCTCCCATCTCGCTCGTCTCGAGGGTGCTTGGAGGACCGATAGTCTCGGTCTCTTTCTTTGTCCCGCTCCAAATGTCCATGGTCGCGGGAGTACGCGTCATGATCGTCCACACGGTGATGGTGCCGAGAGCTGCGCATATCCCTGTCTCTGTCGCGATCACGGTCTCGATCACCACGATCCCTATCGCGCTCTCGGTCCCTATCACGCTCGTAGTCCCTTCCCTTGTCGCGGTACGATTCACGATCGCGCTCTCGGTCCCTGTCTCGCTCACGCTCTCGATCTCGATCTCGATCACGTTCGCGATCCCTGTCACCATCACGGGGAGGTTCCTTGCGCTTCCTGCTTGTAGTAGATGCGCCATCTTCTGATGCGGCTTCGCGAAGGCGCTCTTTCTGCCTCTTCAAAAATTTGGAAAAGGCAGCACGACGGCTTTCTTCATCCTCAATGGCCTTGTACTCTGGCAGATGCTCAATGAAGGGCACAACCTAGGAACATTTGTGGAGTTGCATGGGTTAAGATAACAAGCAAAACCTACAGCTTCGTATGTCATGTTGATATCGATGGGATCGGGGAGTTTCTTGAGTGCATAGCGCAGATCATCTTGGAGGTGTCTTTGCCTGCGCTCATGACGGCGTTTCTCTTCTTGCTGCTTCTTGACGGCTTGGTCGTGCAACTGAAATGTGGCTGAGTGACAAAAACGAATCGAATTGAAAATACGTACGCAACGGAAAACCTCTTGGAGGTCCTCCTCATTCAACTTCCTGCCTAACTCGGGATCCCTTCTCACCCTCCTTGCAAACTCCTCCAGAGTCGATTGCGCGCTGACAACCGCAACCTTGGCCGCATCCTCAGGCGACTCGTTTGGCACTTCCACTCGACGAATGCATTCCTCGGCGGTAGTAATCTTTGCATCGAGCTTTTGGTCGAGTTGGTCAACAACATCCCAAAAAAGCTCTAATGGGTTGGAACCAGGTTTTCCGAGAAGATTGAGATAACGTTCATCTGAAGCGAACGTAGGGTAGACCTGGCGCCATTTCGAGCGCGCCCTGACCTTCCCTGCGTCGACTAATTCTTGAAGGAGAACCTGCCAATAGTTAGATCGAATCCATGACGCGGGAAACAGTAACTGCATGATTTACCTTGAACGCCTCACGCGCTTTCCTTTCCGAACGGATCTTCTCTACTTGGGCACGCCGCATCTGCTCCTCAAACTCGCGTTCTTTGACTCGACTATAGTCCTCAAACGCCAGAAGTATATCCAGTGTGGGAAGCTTCTGCAACTCTTCATCGCTCATCCATTCTTCCGATTCGAGGACCATTTCGTGGGCTTTGCGCCATCGTGTAAGTACATCGACGCCTAGATCCTTGAAAAGGGTTACAATCTTGGAAATACTGCGCGCTCGAGCTGCTCTGGTTTCTTGCTACTCAGTAGTCAACATGATACGATGAGCGAAATAGTAAATATATGGGACATGATCGGACACGCACCACTTCACGTTGTTTAAGTTCTGCGACGTATTCTTCAAATATAAGCTTTCTCTCTGCTTCGATCTTCGCTTGCTGCCATATTGGATGTTGTGAAAAGAGCCTGTCAGCTGTGGAAAATGTTGTATAATGAAAGACATTGGGGTTGCCTCTGAGCATATTCCTTATTGCGGGACGTAGCTTGGACAATCGGGCTTCCCTCTCTTCTTCCTCTTTCGCACGAAGTCCATCAGTAAACTGTGATGCTACTCGTCAGTACTCCGTCAATGGTAGATAACGGATAGAAAGAAGTCAGAAGCAGAAATATAGCCACTAACCTTTTGCCAAGCTACTTTTTTCTCAGCGAGTGTATTCAGCGCTTTATACAAAGGATCGGTGATGATAGTCCTCATAGTTTGATCCCAACTCCAATCCGCATCAACGCCTGCTTTCCTCAACAAATGCATAAATGCCTTTTCACCCTCTTCAAAAGTTGTAAAGCCGTTGTGTGGAATCACCGGATCATCGGGGAGGTTTGGTCGCGCGGGAAGAACGCTGCCCGAGGAGAATGGGAGAGCCGAACCAGGCAGAGAAACCGTGCCATTTGTGCCATTTGCGAGGGCGGATGAAGTGGGGGTACCGTCGGTACCGGTGGGTGGGGCAGCGGAATTTTGGGCGACCGTAGGTGACGCTGCGGGGCTGGACAAAAAAAACATCATGCTGCAGACCATGAGACAAAGAAAACGGCCTTACACGCTACTGGCGAGCACGAGCTGGCTACCCTGGGCTTCCTTCTCCACCTTCTCGAGGAGAAGTAGGAGCTCATCTGGCATGTCCCACTTAGATTCCTTTGTTTCCGTCTGGACATATACGTGAGTTGAGTTGAAACGCGGACACCAATGAATGGGGCACACGTTATAATAGTATTTCCTTCCTCCGGAGAAATATTCCTTCCATTGTGTCTTGGTCAGAGCACGCTATGAATAAAGTTAAGCAGATATCATGAGCCGGGAAGGAGGAAAACCCTAACCTCAAAAGGAGTTTTAAGATCTGTGATATAGCTGAGATAGTAGTCGACCCACTATATGACGAGTGCTTACCGTCTGGTTTCTCCCAAACGCTCTCTCTGCTTGCTGTGTTGAACCAGTAGGTCCGCCCTTCCGGATTGCGATGTTCGGTCTAGCAAACAAGTGATCAGCCCACGTCGGATGTCAGAGGGGCTTGAAGACACTGACCCACATGATGACTCTGGCAGTGACAGCGACAAACTTCAGAATCAAAGGCGCACTCGGAGTGAAGGCTCAGTCACTTTGGCCGATCACCGCCACATCTTCAAGCGGCGATTGAAATAGTCACCAATTAGTCGAAATTGACCCCTGTTTGGGGGGTTTGTCACCATTCGTACAAGCAAACTGTGCCTCGTCATTACATAGTAGTTCTACAGCTTATTCTGCCTTTTTTTCCCCTTTTCCCCTCCTCGTAGTCTTATCATGCATGGGACGGAGCAATTTAACCACTGTATTTGTACCTATCCAATTCAGAGTTAGTCGATTCACACTTGTATGAGGGACGAGTCACCATTTCGTCCTATCAGGTCAGATTATCGTCAGTAATCGACCAAAATGAGTGGCAGACGAAAGGGCGAACCGAGCATCTACTGCCTCTTTTCTCACTGCTCTTTTGGTATCATCTAATGCCATTGCTAGCTCTTTCAAAACGCGGGGCTTGTATGGGTGAAGCAAGTCGTAGCGTATTGTATCCGGCACTAGTGCCAGGCACTTCAATGCTGCCACACGAACTTTCTGTACATCATCATCATCAAACCGATGGGACATTATGTTAGATCCTCGTCACTCACATGTTCTGGCATGTCCACAATTGTGCAATTTTTGAGTATTGCGACTACGAGGGTGGAAGCGTACGTCGACAGTAATTTGTCGTCTGAAAAAGTGTTGATATTATTCGAGAACGTCTCGATGATTTGCCAGCGGATTTGAGGATCCGCAACTTCAAGTCCGCGAAGTAGTAGTGGCATAAGCTACGGGATCATACATGGGTCAAATAAAGAGGATGCGTATAAGGCATGAACGCACGGTGGCCATCTGTGTTCCATACAATGATTTCGGAACTGCATTAACAAGAGACGCGAGAGCGATGAGATAGGCTGTCTCTCGCTTCGTTCCTAGGTCCATTCGTCAAGTGGTGATATAACAGGAACATTTAATGACGTACCATCAACTTTATTCGCGCCGTGTATCACTTTTGGTAACACCGCGTTGAAATATTTCTGAACGTGGAGAATCTAGATTGAAGTGAGGACACCTCGGAGCATTCTCAGCACAATTCTCGCCCACCTTCAGTACGGCCCCGTTGCGTTTAATCAGAACTCCGTCATCTGCGACCAATACCCCAAGTGCGCGGGCCGCATCCCAGGCTACGGCTTCGTCATCAAGAAGAGTGAGCAGGGAGTCGATAAACGATAACGCCAAAGGATGTGATCGGACTACCAAACCTCTACTTATCTACATCCTATTTCAGTAAACTGACACAGATTGGCGGTTCAACTGTGATATTACCCAAACCCAGTTGTCTATGGCCTTGCGTCGTGCTTCGGGAGGAATGCAAGGATTATTGAGAGTGGTCGGGAAGTAACTTGTTAGCATTTCATCCAGAAAATCAGAAACATCTCCATGACAAGTTACGTCTAAGCATGCATGTCGCAGATAGGTCTAAATGACACGCACCATCCGTGTATTTATTCACCAGTGTCGCGAATAGCTCGGATGCAGCCACTCTTTGTAAGATGCTGCAAGTAGATAAATCGCACCACCGAACAAGATTTCTGAGATATGCTGATAGGATGGATTGTCCTTTAACATCTACATTCTTCATTACTAACACCTAAGAAGCCAAGACTTGAAAATGCAATTTATAAGAGTTGAGGCAACAGATTGCATACCTCCTTGCGGATCGGGACATGTGCAGCTGCAAAAAGGGCAACCGTCTCTCGTTGACGTGCACTAGCATCGGCCTGTGCAGTGGTCATTATCACGGCCAAAACAAATGAGTAACTATACCAACATGAACGGGTCTGAACTCCTCTGTGACGGAAGGGAATTCTCCTCCAGTAACAGCCTTAACTTGACCGTCAAGGAAAGCTGCACCCACTCCATCAATAAACTTTTGTTGCTGTCTACACAGAGTCGTAAAGGCACCAGCACGTGAGGGGATATATGACATACTCGATGGATAGTGCTTCAACCACTAATTTCACAATCCGTGCGCCCACGCGCAGCAGCCTTTGATCTTGGAAGATGCTTCGTTCCCTTGTGACCGCCGCCCCGAGGAAAAGCCGGAAAAGGTGTGAAAGTAATCGATTGACATACTTAGCGACATCTGCATCAGGTGGTGTTTTGCTGACTTTCGCTGAGAGCGTATTTGCGAGGGTCAGGAGAAGTGCGTGCGCGTACGCAGCGCAACGCTCAATCTCTTCAACCCTCATCGTTCCTCCGGGTGAAACTCCCCGTGACACAGATAGAGAAGAAAGCAACTCCAACTTGGCTGTAAGTCGGATAACTAGAATTTCAAACAGTGTTGGTTGTATGCAGAGCCTGCTCAAAGCACAAAGAGCACGCCAATATTCAGTGCGCTCGGATTGAGCATTTCTAGGAGCTTGTTCAGGGAGCATGGCAAATAGAGAGGGGAGAGTTTGATCCGCCAGATGGTGTGGGGCCGTGAGGGCAATTGAAGACAGGAGGGAGAGAACATCAGCGCTGAGACAACATTAGTATGCGCGTTAGAAGAAAGCAATATTCAATATTCTGCGTGGTGGTACGTACGTAACATCCTCAACTTCGTCAGGCTCCTTCCAAGCAAACTCCCCAATTTCGAGCACTGTGTAACCCAGCTCTGTGTCTGTCAGGAGAGTGGAAATTCGTGTAAGACTTGAAAGTCCATGAACCGCCGGCAAACGTGTCGCGGAAGACTTTAATCCAACGATCAGCATCCCAAGTATGGCATCCTTATGGGACGTCAAGGATATAAGATCCTTTAACGGTCGTTCTGTTGTTGTCGAGGGTTCCCGCGTTACCGAAGCTACGAAAGCGTTTAGGAGGTCGGTCAAGAGCATGATTACTGCTGCTCGGTTGGACACTTCCATTGGGTCATGGAACAATCCAGTTAATTTGTCGATTGCGTCATTAATCGCATCATTTCCCAGCTTCGCTGATGGCCCTCAAGTCAGTTCCTATAGTCAATCCACCATCAGAGGGCTAACGTCGACGTACAGGGTACATCGATAAGCGTACACAAGACTTTGATTCCTGCTTTCGCTTGGGATTTCTCGGGTTCCCTAATGGACTCAAGAGAGTCCGTGCAGATCGTTCGAACCATGATGTCAATGGTATCGCCGGTACCATCTGACGAACTTGACAGGAGGACACGAACGAAGGCGCGTAAGGTGTTCAAAGCTATTTCTTCGGTCAAGGAATCCGTAGGTTGGAAGATCTCCGAGCATGGTCCGTTAATGCAGTGTACAACAATGAAATACATACCTCGAGTTTCAATGCGCCCCAAACATTCCGCCCAAACTCTCTCGCCATGTTAATCCCATAAACGGGAAAGCAAACAGCCATCGTTTGTAAAACGTCCCGCTGTATATGATGCAACTATGTTACTCGAAATACTCATTGTAAGGAACGCGAACCTTGGTTAATGATGACCCAATCGCAAGCTTTTCGAGGAACAGAGTAATGCCAAGGGACCCGAAAGCGGGGGTCGCACTGAGACACGCTCTGTTTAGAGGTGTCCCAGCAAACCCAGCTCACAGGTAAATTGGAGTCTAGCCAGCAGGAGACGCCAAAACATACCTGAGTGAATCTTTGATGTCATCGACGCTGATTCCATATGGATCGTCTGGAGGAGGACGGAAAGTGATGGGATAATAGCAAAAGGTGATGTCAAAATAGGTCTGGCTCGGATAAGCAATGTTCATGATCCCGGTGATCACCCATAAGTTGCGTGCTTACCTCGACATGCTTCGATATGTCAAAATTCGTCAGAATTACGTGGGCGATTTTGAACGCGACGAGGAGATTGCGGGGATCTTTTTCTCCAGATGCCAGAACCGCATAACTTGAAAGAAATTGTTCCCCCATGTTTTTAAGATGGTCCCGGTAGGTATTCACTAAGGTGTCTATGATGTTATAGACATAGAAACGGGTAGATTGCACCAGAGACTGCATCTTAACTTGCTGGAAGATTCTGAACAAGAGATATGAATTACGTGCGGGAGATGCAGGAGTGAAACTTACGCAAAAAGCACATCAGAGGCCTCAAGGGACGAAAAGGAGGGGAAGGTGACGAGGTAAGATAGTCCGCTGAGCGCCGGCGTGATTGTTTCTGTGTCCTCCAGCTTGGAGCAATAGAATGTAGTCAGAACTCGGACTGGAAGTTGTTATTGTCAGCATGCAAGGAGTCTCCGAACGTTCATACCTGCTTGTCTACCGGTCTTGTCCCTAGGACAGCGTTCGATCACCAAAGAAAGTAACTGTACGCCTGATACGTGTGAGAGGAGCCCCGAGTGGTGTTGCTGGAAGACACACCTTTGGTACGCAGGTGATCCTCTTCCGACGTCAGGTACTCGCCAAGAGCCTTGACAATGTCGAGGAAAGTGGCGCTGCCCGACGAGATGCCTGGAGAACACAATCATGATTTTTGGTAGAGGACGAGATCTATCAGGTACATGCCTACGACGAGTTTCTCGACCTCGACGTCTTTTTCGGAGGCCATCCACGAGCGAACACTGCGCTCGACGTCCATCTTGATTGAGCAGATCTAGAATGATAAAACGTCGGATAAAGTGAGTGACGGTCGGGGATTGATTGTAATATGGTGACCTTCGGACTTCGGAGCGACGTCTGGTCCAGGTTTTCCCGTTGCGCTCGAGGGTCGTCGATGCTCCCTACAACGCTGAGGCAAGCTCGGCGCTGTTGTCAACGGCGACAATACCTCAAGGCTTATTTCGCAACTTCCTCAGTCTCTTGGTCGGACAGACCCCCACCTCGTAAAAAAACCGACAAGGAAAAGTTCAACTTCAATCCTGAAGTCGCGTTCTCTACAGATGTCCCCCAGGAATACCTTTCTTATCCGCTCGTCACTTCCAATGACTTGGCCAAGTCTTTTACGGCTCCACCGACACGCGTCCGTATGCTCGTACGCGACTTTATCGAAGACTCGTTATATAATCCACACTATGGCTACTTCTCCAAGCAAGCTACCATCTTCACAGCGCCTGGAGAGGAAAACGAGGGATTCGACTTCAGCAGCTTCAAGGACACTGCACAGTTCGAGGCAGCGGTCGCGCACCGCTATGTAGAGTGTGGCAGCTTGTCAGAGACAGATGGCCCTGGCAAGCAAATTTGGCACACACCTACTGAGCTATTCAAGGTGTGTGTGGTTTCACTCCTCGTCCTTTTAATTCTTAAAGTCAATTTAGCCATGGTATGGTCAAGCCATTACCCAGTGTCTCGTGTCCGAATATCTCCTGAAATACTTCCCTTACGAAGACTTCAAGATTTACGAGCTTGGAGCTGGAAATGGCACTCTGGCGTTGAACGTTCTCAACCATCTTCGTGCATATTATCCCGAAGTCTATGATCGCACTGTTTACACCATCATTGAAATCAGTGCCCCGCTCGCAGATGCTCAACGGACCCGGTTACTTCGCGCAGGTCATGGACAGCGCACAGCGAACGTTGAGCATCGGAGTGTCTTTTCCTGGACCAAGACAGAACACGCACCGTGTTACATCCTCGCTGCTGAAGTCGTGGACAATTTTGCTCATGATCTCGTGCGATACGACATTCGTACATTGGAGCCGTTCCAGGGCTTAGTCGCCGTCGACGGGGAGGGCGAATTTATACCGTATTACACAAGAATAACTGACCCTCTCATCGCATCCTTCCTCTCTCTTCGTCAACGCATAAAGCGACAACCCCCTTTGCCATGGTACCTTCGTACTTCCCCGTTGAGAAGAGCATTTTCGACCCTTCCCTTTGCGCCAAACCTATCGCCACCGGAATACATACCTACCCGCCAGCTCTCTCTTCTTCGTCTGCTCCGCGCACATTTTCCTCGTCATCGTCTACTTCTCACGGACTTCTCCTCCCTACCTGATGCAGTACCAGGTGCAAATGCACCCGTTGTACAAACGAGCGTGCGCGGGACAATGGTACCCTGTAAAACGATTTTCGTTCGCCAGGGTTACTTCGATATCTTGTTCCCCACTGCGTTTGAGCAGCTGCGAGACATGTATGAATGCGTCCTCGAACAGCCTGTTGGTACCGGTGATGACGCCTTCAATTTGAAGCGTGCGCGTCTGTCGACTTTCGCCTACGACACATCCCCTTTTTCACTTGATTCAAATTTCTTCTCCCCGTCATCCCGTCGCTCGCCGCTCGATGGTGTCAAATCTGCGAGTGGACTGCCTGTAGGAGAAAGAAGGAGTAGCGTTTTTAGCCATGCAGAGTTCATGGCGACTTATGGCGACTTAGACAAGACAAGACTCCGGAATGGGGAGAATCCCATGCTGGCATACTACAAAAATGTCAAGGTCTTATTTTGATCAAGGTAGATTCGTACTGTTTTTGGTCATAAACGAGATCCACCATTGTGGTCATTTGCCTAGCATTAATGAGAGTTTTTATTTTTCAGATGCCAACTACGGGCTTGAACCTGCCATAGCAGCCAAGGAGCTCCGCTGATCGTAACAACAAAGCGCAAGGCCCTTGAGAGGCATCACCTTTGAACGCCACTCGATCCGTTGGTCCCGCATGTGAATAACTAGCAGCTTCATCCTGCATGCCAAAGTGTCCGGGTGTGCCGATGCCCGGAAAACAACCTCAGCCACATCGTCTACCTAGCATATTCCTTCAGTTCAACATAAGAAACTCCCACGTCGCAATGTAAGGGATTAAAGGATCACACAGACAGACGACTCTGCTGTCTGAATATTAGTGTTTTTCTGCCTCTTGAAAGCTTGATGGGCTGGTCACTGCATCGATGATCGAACGGCGACACCTCCGGAAGTAGTCCGCACATCGTGAGAAATATGCGGACTCGACTTCAAGATCACTGTCAACCTGTCAGCAAGGGTGACAATGACTCCGGTTGTACGTACTGGCACATGTGCTTTAGAAAGCCTCCTTGAAGAATGTGGCAGGGTTCACGCTTCCCGGCCGCATAGTGTCCATCTACAAACCTGAATCGCATAAATCCTGCATAAATGCGCACCTGCAGCACGCTAAGCGCCGCTTACCATTTTGGGAGTCGCTTATGGGAAGTTTGGCCAATGAGAGAGTCGGAGAAACTCACACCACGGCGTTAGCAATATTTAGCACAGACCTAAATGTTACTCTAAACGTGAATCACAAAAATAAAATATAGTTTACCATTTGAGTGACAACAAAATTTTAAGTTTGTTCCGAATTCTGGATGTGTGCGAGTTTTTTTAAGTATTTACACACATATGAAATTGGTCTGAATGTCAAAATAAACTTTATATTTTGACTGGAAGAAAATGCTTGCGAAAACTTCAAATTTGGTCAAACATTCAGACCACTGACAAATATTGATTTCTGACTAATCTTTAAGTT